>CABHPH010147355.1:0-27664 GCA_902168325.1 Peromyscus nudipes
TTTTTTAACGTGTGTTTTTCTTTCTGTTCCGGGCTGGCCTCCGCAGCCCTCAAGCTGGACCTGGAGGAGAAGCTCTTTGGACAGCACCTCGCTACCGAAGTGATTCTCAAGGCACTGACCGGCTTCAGGAACAATAAGAATCCCAAGAAACCACTGACTCTGTCCTTACACGGCTGGGCTGGCACGGGCAAGAATTTTGTCAGCCAGATTGTGGCTGAGAACCTTTACCCCAAAGGCCTGAAGAGTAACTTTGTCCACCTCTTCGTCTCTACTCTGCACTTCCCTCATGAGCAGAAGACAAAACTGTACCAGGCAAGGAAACTTATTGCTACCTGCTCAGCAGCTCTGGCCTCTGCTTCACTCTGCCTCGCAATGGTTCTGTCTGGCCTCTCCCCTACGCTTCTTCCTTTCTGTTATTTGTTTACAGTTTCACTCTGTAGCTCTGGCAGGCCTCGAACTCAGAGATCCACTTGCCCCTCCCTTCCTCCCTGGTGCTGGGATTAAAGGTGTGAGCCTCCATGCCTAGCCTGTAGTTATTTATACTTTTTGAGTTAAGGTCTCATTATGTAGTTCAGGCTGGCCTTGATGTTAGGGATCCTACTGCCCCAGCTTTCTGAGGACTGAGATTAACAGGCATCCACCACTTTGCCCATCTTATGGCACATGTGTTTGTGTGTATGTGTGTGGGGGGGGTGTCTTAGATAGTCTCATGTAGCCCAGGTTGGCATCAAATTCACTATATAGCTGAGGCTGGTTTTGAACTTCTGATTCTCCTACCTTCACCTCCTAAGTGTTGGGATTATAGGTGTGCCTCACCATATCCAGCCTTCTCTCTTTTTTAAAATCGTTCTTCCAAAATAATCCAGTGTGGGGGCCCACAGAGGCTCCCTATTAAGGCTTTACTCTGGGTCAGAGAATCTGAGCTTGTTTTACCCAGCAGGGGCTGCATAAATGGATGACTTGGCCACTGGTGTGTTTACCAGGTGTTTTGAAGGGTCTACACTTGACTGTAAGGTGTGCTTTGATCTAGCAAGGGGAAGTCTTTTGCCTCTCTCCTTGGTGTTGTACAAAAAAGCCCTTTTGAGTAAACGACTGGGCTGCTGGGTATTGACCCAGGGCTCTCCTGAAGCTATCCTGTGTCTCTGTGTCTCCTATCTTTCTCTCATTTCCTTATTCCTCTCCTCCCGCCAAGAACTCTTCGACAGGTCAGAGCTGGACTCCAACAGACTCCCACAATCCAGTGAGGTAGGAGATGCTATGAACCTTGAAAGAAGGAGCCAGCAGCTGGGCGTGGTGGTGCACGCCTTTAATCCCAGAACTCTGAAGGCAGAGGCAGGTGGATTTCTGAGTTTGAGGCCTGGTCTACAGAGTTCCAGGACAGCCAGGGTTAAACATAAGGAAACCCTGTCTCGAAAAAAAAAAAAAAAAAAAAAAAGGAAAAAAAAAGATGGAGCCAGCTAGTGTGTGTGAGACCATAGGTTCAATCCCTGGACTTTGGGGAGGGAGAAGGGGGCAGGAACGAGAAAAGATGGGCAAGAGAGGCAAGGTGACTTACTCTTACAGCCTGTGCTCGTCACCTCCCATCTGTCTCTAGCGTATGTCTCAGGCACCCATAAAGTGATTAGCCTGCCCAGCAGGGCCTAGGGTGTTAGGTGGTGCAGTCTTAGTTGACTTGGGCATGGCCTCATCTAAAGCTCTCCATCTGTGCTTCAGCCTGGGCTTTGCCCCGTGTTTTGCAGGGTGCAGAGAAGATTTCCTCTTACCAGTTTTGATTCCCATTGCCTCCTCCCACCCCTCATGTCTCAAAGAACCAAACCTCCAGACTTTGTGCTTGTGAGATCTCTGCACATTTCCTTGGCTGATTCTGACTTAAATGATTGTCTTACTTATATTGCTAGTCCTTCAAGGACTGGGACAGCAAACCGAAAACCAAGCGAGGAAGGAAATGAAAGTGAATCTTTGTTGTCTTCACATGAGGCAGGGCGGAGTGCCAAAGGGAAGAGATGGTTTTATTTTAAGGTCCTGGAGATAGAAACCATCATGTTTTGCTCATGCTGAGGAAATGCTATCCCTACCAGGTACAGTGCCTACCACAAAGTAATGTTCATGTTTTCCAAATTGGATTATAGCTCTCTCAAAATACAGTATTTGCAAGGGGTAGTTCATGGTTGTGGCCTCCCCTATTTAGGGAATGAGAGGCTGTTGCTTGGGTGTTTCAAGAAAGCAAGAGGGCTGGAGATGTAGCTCAATGCTTTTCCCGCCAGCCGGGTCAGCACCTGTACTCACCACATCAATCAATCCAAAGCCTCGGTCCCCTGCATTGTGAAGGTCTGAATCCAGTTGTCATTTCTGTGTGCCTGGTGTCTTGGTGTCTTTTCCTGTTGCTGTGATGAGTAGCCTGGCAGTAGCAGCCCCAGGCCTCTTTCCTTCCTTCTCTGAGGCTGCTGTATATATGCTGTGTGTGAGCTGGCCAACCAGCTTCTGCCTGATTGTCTACTTCCCATTTTGTGGTGGAGGGCTGTTACACACACATATGCACATTGGCACGCTGTGGGAATGTATGTGGAGGTCAGCACACGGCTTTTGGAAGTCGGTTCCCCCCTCCATCATGTGGGTCCCAGGGATTGAGCTTAGGTGGCTAGTGCCTTTCTGCTTGTGGTGACCTCTGGAAAGTGTCTACACCTGTTGTGTGGGGGCAAGTATGCAGGTGATGGCTCCTCAAAGCCCCGGGGGTTCTTCCCCCTCATCCTCTGGAACATCCTCTGAGCTGTGCCTCTCTCTACGGTTGGTCTAGGACCAGCTCCAGAAGTGGATCCGAGGCAATGTGAGTGCGTGTGGCAGCTCCGTCTTCATCTTTGACGAGATGGATAAGTTGCATCCCGGGATCATTGATGCAATCAAGCCCTTCCTAGACTACTATGAGCAGGTGGATGGGATTTCCTACCGCAAAGCCATCTTCATCTTCCTCAGGTCAGCCAAGGAGGCTTCTCAGGGACTACAAAGTGCTAGAACGAGGTTCCCCTGGCCATCCAGGACAGAGCTGCCGGCTTGGCAAAGCCATAGCTCATGTGCCATTTTCACCTCCCAGTCAGTCTGCCATAGAAACTGGCTTGAGGATGAGCCAGTGATCCCTCAGTGCGGCACTTGGTGCTCCTGCCAGTCCCTGTGTTTAAAATCTAAACACAGCATTTACATTCCTTGCAGGCAGACACGCTTCTTTTTGTCCTTGTCTGGTAGCATGTTGCAAACAGTCCTAGATTAAAGCTTTGGAGCGCTAGCCTGGCGGTGGTGGCGCATTCCTTTAATCCCAGCACTCAGGAGGCAGAGGCAGGTGGATCTCTGTTAAGTTCAAGGCCAACCTGGTCTACAGAGTGAGTTCCAGGGCAGCCAGGGCTACATAGAAAAATCTTGTCTCAAAAAACCAAAAAGGCTTTGGAGTATTAGAAGTGGCGCACACCCGGAAGCGGGGTGTCGTGTGATGCTGTGGTGACACCTACTCAGCATGCCCGCGACCCCGGGGTCAGTTCTAGCATTTGAAAAGGAGCGAAGCTTTGGGTGAATGTATTTGGCAAAGAGATGGGGATAACTGAAGTGTTGCATCTCTGGCCAACTCAGTAATGCAGGCGGAGACCTGATAACTAAGACGACCCTGGACTTCTGGCGGGCAGGAAGGAAGAGGGAAGAGATCCAGCTGAAGGACCTGGAGCCTGTGCTGTCCGTGGGCGTCTTCAACAACAAACACAGTGAGTCCATTGTGGAGCTGGGGCACCGGGGCTCTGCTGGCATCTCTCAGCGGCGCTTAGGAAGCCGGCGTCACTCCTGCTTGTGGCTTTGCTGCCGTAGGGAGTTTCCTCGGAGTGTTAGGGCGTATGTCACTTGACGTCTCTGGAAGGGTAAAGACCTGAAGGATGGACTGGGATCAGACACGGTGTGGCCAGGTGGCAGTGACAGGACCCTCTGTCTTGTTCTGCAGGTGGTCTATGGCACAGTGGGCTGATAGACAAGAACCTCATCGACTACTTTATCCCCTTCCTGCCCTTGGAGTACAGACATGTGAAGATGTGTGTGCGGGCAGAGATGCGGGCGCGAGGGGCTGCTGTCGATGAAGACATCGTCACTAGGGTGGCAGATGAAATGACCTTTTTCCCCAAGGACGAGAAGATCTACTCGGACAAGGGCTGCAAGACTGTGCAGTCACGGCTGGATTTCCATTGAGCTCTTCACCCCATGGGGTGGGAGGATTCAGGGGAGCCTTCCACCACCTCCATGGCCTTGCCTTGCCCAAGTACTTTGAAGACCCCTTTGGGGCTTTGCACATTTGCACCTGTGGACTCTGGGGTTGCTGCCGATGCTGCATGGCAGCAGCTGAATGTTTAGAACCCTTATACTGTTACTGTGAATCAAGTGCCTCGAAACATCTGAACGCAGGAGGCCAATGGCACCCATGCCTCAGATGCCACTAATGGGCTGCAGCACCCTGCTGCAGCCTGGGGAAGCACCCGAGGTTTTTTGGTTTTGCCCTGAGCTGGCACTGTCAGTTTAAAGCTGGTGCATTGACAGCTGTTCAGTCTGAGGGGAGCATGTGGGCTTGACCTTGGCTGAACTGTCAGCGTGAGCAGTGAGGACTCCCTCTGTAGCCTTTCACACACTGGCACACAGAGCCTTGGAGGCTGGACCTTAGCTGCTGCTCACAGCCCTGGCTGTAGACTGTGTCCCACTGTATAGGGGCTGCAGCCTGCCTCGGACTTTGTCTCCTCAACTGTTAGATTCACCCTAGCCTCATCCCTGGTCATGTCAGAACGGGCTGTCAACGTTGGAGGTCTTTGGGGTTGGCCTGTTACACTTGCTCTGAAGGTCAAGTCAGCCCTACGGCACCAGTTACATGCATAGGAAAAGCAAGCTCTAGGCCAGACCCCTGGGTTGCTGACTCCATCTGAGGAGTGGACCTGCCACACACCAGAGATGCCTTTTTTTTTTAAAAAAAACATGTTTTTTATTTCAAACCTTAGGTAATAAAGTATAAGATGTCATGTATTTTAAAACCTAGGAAGCACCCAGTGGTGGTGGCGCACGCCTTTAATCCAGCACTTGGGAGGCCAGGCAGACGAGACAGATCTCTGAATTCAAGGCCATCCTGGTCTACAAAGTGAGTTCCAGGACAGCCAGAGCTGTTACAGAGAAATGCTGTTTCATAAAATAACAAAAACCTAGGAAGGACATAGAATAAGTATTCCTAGTCTCAGGTTGTATTGTTGCTGGGTGTGGGGGCACAATGTGCATGATCCTAGCAGGAAGATCAGGGTTCCTCTGCAGGTTGTGAGTTTGAGGCTAGCCTGAGCTACATGAAACTCTTAAAAGGAAAAAAAAGGTTTTATTGTCAATGTCTATGTGTAGAGAATGGAACTATATGGGCACAGTTTTAGACCCCACAGTCCTCAGTTTATGGTGGATCCTGGGTGCAATCTCAGGGTGATGCCTTGAGTGGCGGTCCTGGGCCGGGCTGCTCTGACTGTAGGAAGCCAGTCTGTGATTCCGGCCTCGTGAACCTTTCTGTCCCATAGTTGCAATGCAGCTGCAGACATGAGAACACTGTGCCGTATTTTTATGGAATGTGGAAGAATGACTATTTTTATAACATGGAAAATGCCTTCTAGAAATCACATTTAGTCTTTTAAAAATGCCAAGGTGAGCTAGGTGTGGTGGTGCACACCTTCAGTCCCAGTACCTAGGAGGCCAGACAGGACTGTCTCAACTTTGAGGCCAGCATAGACTACACAAGTGAATAGCAGGCCTGTGGTGTACACACTTAGGAAGATGAGTTTAAAGTCAGTCGAGCTACATACAGAGACCCCGTCTCAAAGTAGGAAGCTAACAGAAGCCTGCCAAGGTGAGGCTGAGTTTCATGCCATATTCTTGGGTTGGAGCCAAGTTACCATTTATAACCTGTTGGGTGCCTAATCAAGAAGAAACAAGCTTTTCTGTTTACAGTGATGCAATGTGTGGACACGTGTTGGCCACCTTTGGACTGCTGTTACTGATCTGTGACTGAGAAAGGCCTGGGCTGGCTGCCCCAGCCTCCCCAACCTGCCTGTAAGCAGGCATGAAGGCAGACTAATAAAGCTAGTGTGGTGCACTGTGACATGTCACTTTCACTAAGTTTTCCCTCATTGGTGTGGTAGCACAGAACTCAGAATGAAGGCTCTGGAGCTGCCCATGTAGTCCTTACCTTTCCACACCTGGATGCGCAGGTTGGCCGAATCACAAAATCAGTGTTTGCTTTTGGGCTTTTCTGTGTGGCATGTTTGCACATGTGAGCGGTAGGCAATCACATGCACGCACACACAGAGGCCAAAGTTGGGCACATTTCTCAGTTTTCCATCTTCCTGAGACAGGCTCTGGAGTTCAGAGGCAGCGGGCTCCAGGGGGCTGCCAGAGACGGGCTTTTCTACCACATAACATCCCCCTAATGGTGATCTATCTACCTGGCCATAGCCGTCTTCATCCTAGCTCCAGAGAGGAGACCTGGCTGCTGGCTCTTTTGGCCCAGAACTGGTAAAGAACCTGATTCTAGTCTGTTCGTTGGCCAGATCTCAGCATGACTAAGCTGGCTTCTCCAGCAGCACTGATAATAGGGCTCCGTCACAGGACACAAGTCTAGAAAGTAAGTCCTCTTCACTGTCACCCTGCTGCTCCCTTTCTCAGTTGAACATCTAGGAGCCCAACACAGTACCCACTCTGTCATATCTACGAAGATAGGACTTAGCAGAACAGAGGACTCTGCTCCTTGGTTAGGGCTCAGTGCTTGGGCTCCAGCCTTAGGTGAGTGGTCAGACCTGACATGATCCTGGGGACTGAGGACCATCATTGGGAGCCCCGCACAGGCTGGTAGAGGCAGAGGGTGGTTCTGCCAGCCGCTGACCTAGTTTTTGACTTGTTGAACCTTCGGGCCCTTTTCTCCTTGCTAAGCCCAGCCCTGTGAGTGCCCTGAATGGCAGCCACACCTACAGGAGCCCTACCCATTGGCAGGCATTGTGTGTGCATAAAACAAGCCCATCTGGAGCTCTGCCTGCCCGACATCTGGAGTGGACCTGACAATCACAGTGCCACTAAACTTGTTCCCATACTACTGAGTCCAGGAAAGAGCACACGGGTGCATTTGTGACAGTGTTCCAGTCTTATCCAACCACTGCATGACCCCTGGCAGGGATGGCTTCAGTCCCCTAGGGTCAGTCCCTTGTTCCTGAGATGTCATCCAGCAGATGCCTGTGCTTGGGCTTCTGCAGTAGAAACCCTGGTGATGTCAGCCTGACAGTTTCAAAAGACACACAAAGCCAACAGCTGAAAGGCTTCTCATATATTAAAAACCATTTAAAAGAAAGTTATCACATTTGCAGTAAAACTTACTTGTTCTGCCTCAAAACAGAAACACCTGAAATTAAAACATAATTTAAAAAAAAATCATGGGCAGGATGGGAGGTTTCATCCCCTGGAGGCTCCAGGAAGCTTTGGGTCCATGTTGTATCTGTGGTCCCTACAGCATGGCCACCTGCAGGCTCTGAGGAGCAGAAATAGTCCCCAAGGCAGTACCTGGTAACCTCGGCAGAAAGTGTCCTGAGCCACCCGCCTCCAGGAGAGGAGTGGCCTGACTGTCTGCAGCAGATTCAGTCATCCAGGTAGTAGTCCAGCTTGGTGAACACAGTCTTGCAGCCCTTGTCTGAGAAGACTCTCTCCTCCTTGGGAAAGAACGTCATCTCTTCAGCCACCTTGCTTACAATGTCCTCATCTACTTCATAGCCACGAGACTGCATCTCAACTCTGATGCACATTTTCAGGTGCTTATACTCCAGGGGCAGGAAGGGAACAAAATAATCAATGAGGTTCCGGTCAATGAGGCTGCTGTGCCAGAAGCCACCTGGGAAAAAGACAAAAATGTGCCACTCACTCTTCATCTGTCCAGTGTCCACTGGAGACCATCCCCAATAGCACCCCATCTCCACACAGTGAGGGAGAGACAGGAGCTGGGGACAGCCTACAAACACTGCCTTGTGATGCTGCTGACAGCAAGGGCAGGGTGACATAAAGGGACACCTCTGGGCTGGAGAGATGGCTCAGCAGTTAAAAAGGCTTGTTGCTCCTTGCAGAGGACCTGAGTTAGGTCCCAATAATCACGACCACATGTAACTCTGGGTCCAGTGGATGCAACACCCTCTCTGGACAACCGCATGCACATACACACATACACACAAATGAAAACCAGAAAAAGCTTGGAAAGGGACATTTTAGTGCTGTGGGCTTGGAAAGGCCTCTCCAGGGTACCTTAGAGGTGGGAGATGGGCTAGAGGGCCACATGCACCATACTGTGTGCCATGTGGGATCCAGGCAGGGTGGCCAGAAGCTGAGGGACAGGTTGGAAGAGGTGTAAAGAACAGAGAAGGGAGGGATCCCCAGAGACAGACTCCACCAGTCAGTCTCCATCTAGGAAACCACAGTCTGGAGAACCCACTGCTGCTGCCAGTGCTCAAACCATGCTCAAACCTAGACTCCCCAGGGTGGTAATGTGTGCAGACAAGGCTGTGCACCTCAAGGGTCTGACTCTGACAAGTGCTTCGCTCCAGAAGCCGAGCTCTGCATGGCTCAGCCTCCCAGTACTGAGAACACTTGACTCAGCTCCTGCTGGATGCCCCAGGAGCTCCTGACATGTCTTCACGTCCTGCCTAACTCATGCATCTTTGCGTTCTGGCTTCCCCTGTGCGCTGTGCCGAGAGCCCAGTTCCCAATGGAGCCCTGCACTCTGACAGTACTCAATGAGGGCCTGTGGCCACAGCAAAGACCAAAACTATGAACAGCCACCAGTGTGACTGCTGTCTTGAAGACCTACTCTGTGCCAGGTGCACACGGAGCCCTGGGGATTGTAGCTGGGGGCATCTGGCCTGGCTAGGGAGGAAACCCCCGAGCACAGCCTGAATGACGAGGACCCAACCACCTGACCCAGCAAGTGCTCAGCAGAACCAGTAGACGAGATGGTGACATGGCCTTAAACACCAGCGGGGCTGGGGTTAGCTAAGTGGGAGGCACATAGCTGGCATGTATAAGGTCCTGGGTTTGTGTCTGAACATAAAAGTAACAACACTCATATACTGCCATCTCAGATGTGTGTCCTGAGTCAAATGTCTCCTTCCAGCTCCTCCTCCCTACCAGGATGACTCAAGCATGTCTCCTCCTCCTCCTAAGACTGCGCTTCACTGTCCACCCCAGCACTACTGTCAGCATTCCGCCACCCAAGCCAGATGTCTTGCCTGTCTCTTCTCCATCTACAGCCCTGCAGGAGGTCTTCGCTACCTTCAGCACACAGTGTTCTGATGTACTGCTGTCAATCAATCTGTACTTCCTGTTGTGTGTCGTCATCCTTTTTAGCACGAAGAGACTAACATTTAACCACGTTCGTCTTTCCTCGGTAGTATGTATCCCCTTGGCACAGGGTAACACCACACTGTGCTGGTCACCTCACTTCAGTAGAGATCTCCTGGTAAACGTGTTTCCAGTGAGACCTATGGCCTTCTGTTTTGTCACCTCAACAACCGGAGACCAGCGAAGACTGGTGAGATGACAAGTGAGTCACCCTCATGGCTGGCTGCCTCCTGAGGTTCAAGGTCAAAGGTTGCAGGACAGTGGCTGGAGAAGCAGCTGAGCTGAGAGTTAGAAGCTCTGAGAGCAGGATGGAGGTGCCACACAGGCTGTGTGGTGCTGCGCAAGCTCCTGCACTGCGCCTGGGTGTCCTCTAGAGAACGGGACAACAGGCATCTGTCTTCCCTACAAGGGGACAGGGTCGAATGGATCAAACAAGCAGGTCAAATGTCTGCATGTCCAGTAGAGTGGGACGGCCCAGGAATGGCTGCAGAGTCAGTCCTAGGGCACTTACCCAGTGACCAACCTCCCTGCAGTCACAAGTGGCCTTCTGGTTCAACTACCTGCTTTTCCTCTACAAGGAATGGTCAGTGGTGCAGCCCAACTTCGGCATTTATAAAACAGCCTGTGGCTCGTTAGCAGATTTCACTCAGAGATTCGGCTGGGTCAGGGAAGCACTGAGACTGCATGAAGTATGGCTCCTAGGCTGGACAGAACTGACAGTGCAGGGCTAGGAGGTTGGACTCATGAAGGACGGCCATACTTACTGTTCTTGTTATTGAAGACCGACACGGCCAGGGCATGCTCCATGTCTCTGAGCTTGATTTCTTCCCTCTGCTTCCCACTTTTCCAGAAATCCAAAGCCACGTCTGTGATCCTTTCTGCCCCCGCATTGCTGCAGAAATAATTGCAGTGAGGAGGAGCTGTACTTCTCCCCAAAGCCCCCAGGTCCAGGAGCAAGGGTCTCCCACCACGTCCCAGCCACAGCCTCACCTGAGGAAGATGAAGATGGCCTTCTGATAGGAGACCTCATCTACCACATCGTAATAGTCTAGGAAAGGCTTGATGGCATCGATGAGACCTGCGTGCATCTTGTCCATCTCGTCAAAGATGAAGACGGACCGAGCACAGGCGCTCACGTTGCCTCGAATCCACATCTGTAATTGGTCCTGGAGACAAGAGGGCCCAATTCAGAGCTCTAGTGGGTGCAATGCTCTCAGCTTAGGTTTCTTTGTTTTTGTGCAGCTCTACCCAGAGCCTCACTAGGGCTAAGCAGCCCTCTACCAGAGCCACACCCAGACCCTCAAGACAGCTTTACCACTAAGGTCAATGGCTGCACTTCTGGAGCACCGGGCTCTGAGCATTACACACATACACCTTTCCCTCACAATCACTTCGTGTATAAGAAGCATCACACCCATGCCAGGCCACAGGTGAGGACGCCGAGGGACAGAGCACTTCAGCAGCTTGTCTAAGACAAGATAATTAAGCTGAGGCAAACTGGGATCTCAATCCAGCCCTGCCCTATGCCAAAGCTCCAGGTTTGTGACACTGTGACCACACTGATGCTGTTGTCAGCCAGGCACCAGCTCTGTCCTCACAATGGCAATGTCACGTATGTCCTGTGGATGACAATCTCTCAGTAAGAGACAGAAAGCTGCTATCATCTAATCCCTTCTTCCGCAGTCCAGCCTGGAGAAGCACTGACTCCCAGGTGGGAAACAGTGCACAGGGCTCCCTTAGGGTGTCTGAACTTGAGCACTCAGCATTCTGAGAGGCTTTCGGAAATCCATCTGCCTGGCCAGAAGAACACATTTGGAGATGGACTTGGTGACATGCATCTGTGACCCCAGCTGAGACAGAGCAAGAATTCCAGGCCAGGGGTGGGAGGAAAGCTTACTGGGTAAAGCGCCTGCCTTACAAGCACCCTTATGAGGAAGCCAGGTGTGGCAAACGCAGGATCTTTGGGGCTTGCCTAACTGGCAGCCCCAGGTCTCAACGAGAGATCCTGTCTCAAAAAAGGTGGACAGATTCTGAGGAACAGCATCAGAGATGCTATGGCCCCTATGCACACACATGCTCACAAGTACACAGACACACAAAATTTAAAAACAAAAACTAAACTAATAATAATATAATAAAGCAGAGCACATGAGCAGCTGGCTCCAAAAAAAAAAAAAATCTTAAAATGACATCAGAGTCTCTCTCACGCTAGCTCAGTTACACACTAAGCCACCAAGATAAGACACACAGACCTCTTCAAGCATTATCCTCATAAAACTGAGCCAAATTCTACACAGTCTGTAGGTATTTCCACCCTCCTCCTGAAGTAAGGTGAAGAAATCAGCTATGCATTTTTCTGAGGAACAACTAGCAGTTACATTGTACATCTGTTTGGGGTTTTTCCCTTGGCTCCTGTGACCAAGGTTACAGTGTTTCATTTGTCTCTAATGGAAGCAGCAAATGTTTAGGTAGGGACCACCTTCCCCTTAGAGCAGTGATTATAGATTTAGATTATAGATCAACCTGTGGGGCTCAACCCCTTCGGGGTCAAATGACCTTTCACAGAGACTACCTATCAGATATTTATGATTCATAACAGCAGCAAAATTACAGTTATGAAGTAGCAACGAAATAATTTTATGGTTGGGGGTCACCACAACATGAGGAACTGTATTAAAAGGTTGCAACAGATCGGTGGTAGCATGCTCCTTTAATCCCAGCAGTCGGGAGGCAGAGCCAGGTGGATCTCTGTGAGTTCGAGGCCAGCCTGGTCTACAGAGCGAGATCCAGGACAGACACCAAAAACTACACAGAGAAACCCTGTCTCGAAAAACCAAAAAAAGAAAAAAAGAAAGGTCGCAGCATTAGGAAGGTTGAGAACCACTGCCTTGGAGGAACCTTCGGAAACCCGAAGTGGCCTGCTAACACCATGAGGCAACTGACCACTTACACAGAGCTCACTCAATTGTTCGAACCCAACAGACAAGGTTTGCCCAGTCTCCTACCAGAACAACAGACTGTGCAGGCCACTACATAAGACACCGTTCTAAGCACTGGTCCCTGGACATTTTAGACACCTCCCAAAAGCCACTGAGGAAATACTATTGCCCCCCCCTTTCTTTTTTCTTTCTCCCTCCATTTGTCCTCCTCTCCTCTGTTTTCAAACAGAGGCTCACTATGTAGCCCAGACTAGCCTCAAACATGTGATCCTCCTGCCTCAGCCTGCTGAGAATACAGGTGTGTAGAAAACACCCAGCTGATCACAGGCACAGAGATTAAACAACCTGCCCAAAGCCACACAGTTATGGTGACCCGGATGTTTAACAGAAAGTGGTAGTGGTGGTGGTAGGGTGCTTCACACAAGTGAGGGCGAAACACCATTCTGTATCAAAGAGCGTGCCTCTCAGAAAGGTTAGCAGACAGTCCCCACGCTGCACAGCTGGAGGGAGAGAGCGTTAGGACCTGATTCAGGTGTGGGCTGTTAACCAGAGATAAACTCCAAAAGCAGGTTGCAAAGCCGAGTCAAAGCAAACTTAGACCTCCATGTTTCCTTTTCACAATGCGGGTGGGACCTGAAGACCCTGAAGCTGGATTTGATTATGTCCCCACTTGTCCACTGCCATGTGTTACCAAGCCTGGAGGTCACCCATACAACTTTGGTGGTCTAATTGCTCTATGTATCACAAACCCTCTGTAACGTACATATCCACTACCACTCCCGCTGTGGCCGGCAGGGCCAGGGTGTGGGCAAGTGTCTACCCTGGGCTACCTGAGCCCTCGATGTTTCCCTTTGAAACACGCTCACGAGCCGCACTGCACAGGCTATCCTCGGCTGTAGTAGTTCCTCCAGCCTCTCTCTGCCTACAGAATAGCAGACATGACCACAGCCAGCTTTGCCCACAGCTTTTAAAGAGGAACTGACATACAAAGAGCCATGTTGAGGCTCACTCACTGACGTGGAATTCCCACATCTCATCCCACAACAGAGAAACCCCAAATCCGGGTCATCCACGATGGCGGCCAATTAATGCTCTTGCCTTATACAGGGTGATGTTAGAGGCGTGGGGGAAGTGCAGCGTGGCCACAAACAGGTGCACATAGTCACTGTTGAGCCCACCCTCGTAAATATTCTCTGCGATGATCTGCTGGCGAAGTTTTTGCCGGTGCCTGTCCACCCATGCAGGGAGAGGGTAAGGGGCTTCTTGGGCTTCGGGTTGCTTAGGAAACCAGACACGGCGTTTAAGATGACTTTCTTTGCAAGATGCTGTCCAAAGAGTTTATTATCCAGATCCTTCTGCAGCGCTGGGAATGGAAAGATCACTCTGGTCAGGAGAGAAGCAAGCAGGCAAAATGCAGCCTCATTTCCAGGCCATCAGAGCCCGCGGAGCCGGGTCTAGAGAGCGCTGAAGGACCCTGGTGCCGCGAACTCTGCCCTTCCTAAGGCCTGGGCTTGGGGATGTTCCCCAAAGCCAAGCGGAAGAGACGCGGTGAGGCCACCCCGGTGAGCTCCGCGCAGGGCTGACACCCTAGCTCCCCGCCCGGCAACTCATCTCTCAGGCCTCGGGCCAAAGTTTGGCCTGGCCGCGGAGCATCCCCCTGCCGCAGCGCCCCGGCCGCCTGCCGCCCGTCCCTGGTGCCCCCCTACCCTCCCGGCTGAGGCTCCGCTTCTGACCGCAGCACTCGGCAAAGAGGCAGTAGAGGCGCGGGTAGGAGATGTAGCCAGTCAATACGCCGGCCAGGGCCAGGCCCAGGCTGATGGGCTCCACCGCACGAACCGCGCACGGCGCCAGCAGCAGCAGGGCCAGGGCGGCCCGGCCCAGCTTCATGCCCGGACCCGCGCCGCTTGCGCGTCCCAGCGCCCACCGTACCCTACGCACCGCCCGACGCGAACTTCCGGTTCCTGTCTGCCGGACCGCCCTCTTTGTCTCGGGCAGGCTGTCCCCCGACGCTAATAGCTGCCATCTTTGTTAAGGGCAAAGCCTCTCTGCTTCTGAACCTTGATAGTTATCAGGTGGTGATTACATTCCCCACCCTCATCAAATAACAGAATGTTTTATAACAGTTTTTTAAAAATGACGTAGGCATCTATATGCATCAGCTGCACATAAACTCATGTAGGTATACACATAATACATAAATGAATAAATAAGAAATGTGAGACTATAGTGAGTTCCCGTATGACACCCCCCACCTCTGGTTCCCTATTATTAAAATCTGACATTGGGTCAAGGTGTGGTGGGTGGTGTGCGCCTTTAATCCCAGCACTCAAGAAGCTGAGGCAGGCGGATCTGTACAAGTTTGAGGCACATCAAAAATACATAGTGGACCCTGTCTCAAAAAAATAAAAAGTAAATAAATCTGATATTTGAGAGCTGGGAATTGTGGCACACACCTTTAATCCTAGCACTCTTGGAGGCTGAGGTAGGTGGATCTCTGTAAATTGGAGCCACCCTGGCCTACATAGCAAATTATAGGGGCAGCCAGGGCTACACAATGAGACTCCTATGTCAAAAGAAATTTAAAAAAATTGACATCTGTATATTATACTTGTTAAAAATCCATGAACCACTATATTAACTAAAGCCCATAGTTCATCCAGTTTCTTACTTAGGGAACCCATCCAGCTCCCCACAGTGCTGACTCCCCAACTCCTCTTGGATGCTTCTGACACACACCTTGTTTTTTAAATGACTTGGGAGTTTTGAGGAATTCTAGACAGACACTTGGGGGGCACTAGGATGAATCCGAGGTGGCTGTGGAATAATCCTTATGTACACTGTGGAGATGTGTTACTCTCATTAGTTTTAATCAAGAGCCAATTGGCCAATAGCTAGGCAGGAAGAGGTTAGAAGGGAGAGCCAGACAGAGAGGACGCTGGGATAGGAGGGCAGAGTCGCCATCTAGATGCAGAGGAAGCAAGAGATGAACATGTCGTGCTGAAAAAAGGTAGGACCACATGATAGGATATAGATAATAAATACGGATTAATTTAAGTTGAAAGAGCTAGTTAGTAACAAGCCTAAATCGGCCAAGCATCTGTAATTAATAAGTCTGTGGTTATTTGGTAGTGGGCTGTTGGGACAGGAAGTCCGCCTACACCAGGGCCTCATGCACTGTAGGCAAATGCTATCGTGGAGGGCCTCAGACCTTGCTTCTTGTTTCATTTTAAAATTTCTTTGGGGTGTGGGGAACAAAGTGGGTGCTAGGAATTGAACTCAGATTTGTACAAGAATGACACCCTTAACTTGTTAGCCGTCTCTCCAGCCTCTGATGGTACTACTTTGCTTTCAATTACTGAGATAAACACTATGACCAAAAGCCACTCATGGGAGGAAAGGGTTTATTTCATCTTCCAGGTATATTCCATCAAGAGAGGCCAAGGCAGGAACTCAAGGTAGGAACCTGAGGGCCTAAACTGAAGAGCCTGTGGAAGAGCAATGCTTACTAGCGTGTTCCCTCTGGCTTGCTTTTTCTTTTATTATTTATTTTTATATGCATTTTTTTTGACTGCACGTCTGTCTGGGAGAGTGTCGAATCCACTGGAACTGGAGTTAGACAGCCGTGAGCTACCATGTCAGTGCTGGGAATTGAACCCAGGTCCTTTAGCAGGGCAGTCAGTGCTCTTAACCACTGAGCCATCTCTCCTGCCCCTCAGCTACAGGTCTACATGCCTAGAGATGGCACCACCCACAGCAGCCTGGGCCCCCCTACATCCACTAATAATTAAGAAGAAGCCCCCCAGCCTAAGCTGAGGGAGGAAACTTCTCAGGTGAGGTTTCCTCTTCCCAGGTCTGTTTAGGTTTGTGTCGCTGACAAAAACGAATCGGCACAAGGCTGCATCCACGTGCTTTCCCACTGGAGGTTCCCTGTGGCTCTCTCTCCTCTTTGGAAGTCAGTGTGCAAGGCCCACACTTAAGGCAGTGGAGGGTTACGCTCAACCTCGGTGAGGGCAGAATGTCTACAGAAATCACCTGTGCCAGGAACTGTGGTGCTGAGCTAATTCCAGGAGGTAAAGGTAGGAGGACAAGAAGCCAAGGTCACTCAGCTGTGTATTAAGATCAAGACCAATCTAGGACCAAAGAGGGGAAACAAAACAAAACAGGGTTTCTCTGTGTAACTTTGGTGTCCTGGAACTCGCTCTGTAGACCAGGCTGGCCTCGAACTCAGAGATCGGCCTGCCTCTGCTTTTCCTTCTTAATCAAAAGAATTTGTAGCTCTGTAAGAGTCAGGGAACGACAGTGTATCTGAACCATTCTCCATTTTTCTGCTGTGAACTGGACAGATGTATTTTTCTTTCTTTCTTTACTTTTTGAGATATGGTCTCTTCTGGTTGTCCTGAAACTCACTATGTAGACCAGTTAGATCTCTAACTCACAGAGATCTCCTTGCCTCTCCCTCCTGAGTGTGGGGATTAAAGGCATGTGCCACCACACCCAGCAAGGACAGATGTATTTTTCAAGCTCATTTCAAACAGTGACGGAATCCATGGTTATGTATATAACCACAAAACACAATGTAAACAGACTAGAGAAGATGGCTTAGTGGTTAAGAGCACAGGCTGCTCTTCCCGAGGACCCGGGTTCGATTCCTAGCATGGACATGGCGGCTCACAACCATGGGTAACCCCAGTTCCAGGATAGCTGACACCCTCCTCTGGCCTCCATAGGCACTGTGTGCATGCACATGGTACACAGACATACATGAAGAGCTGACACCTCCTCTGGCCTCCATAGGCACTGTGTGCATACGCGGCGGCTCACGCCTTTAATCCCAGCACTTGGAAGGCAGAGCCAGGCGGATCTCCGAGTTCGAGGCCAGCCTGGCCTACAGAGTGAGATCCAGGACAGGCTCCAAAATTACATAGAGAAACCCTGTCTCAAAAAACCAAAACAAACAAACAAACAAAAATAAACAAACCCACAATGAACACATCTAGTTCTTCCTGAGCTGGAACAACATTAAGACAAAGGCAACATAGTTACAAACAATTTAATAACACTCTTGAGAATGGTTTGCCCCAGGTAGGAAACAACATAGACATCGATAGATTGTTTTACTTTGAAAATTACAAAGTTGGTGCTTGAAAATGCCAGTCAGGTGTGGCGGGGCCTCTAACCCAGTAGGGGGAAGAGGGAGTTCAAGACCAGCCTGGGATACACGGAGAGGGCAGTCTCCAACCCAAGCCACAACAGAAATTAGCAGGTAAGCAGAAGCGCCATCTGAGGGAGAACCCCAATAACTAACAAGCGGGTTCTAGGCAGGGCACTGTTTGTACTTGGACATGTGTGAGTGTGTGTGCATGGGTGCTATCTGCCCCCTTCCCCACTCATCTTCTTGAACTGCTCATGGTGTGTGTACGCGCTATCCAGCCCCTCAGTAGCGCCTGTTCATCTTCTTGAACTTCTCGTAGTGGTAGTCATCTGTGGCCTTCTCGTTAGCAGGACGCTTGCGGTTGGGAGGGGACCCTAAGGAGAACAGAGGCTGCCTGTCATGGTGGAACCAGCAGAGACTACTGTTCCAAAGTGAGGATCTGGTTGGAGTTGTCCACGACAGCAGCCCAGCACTGAGGCTCAGGTGAGCCTTGCCATGTGGCTCTTATTTCCTGGTGTTTTGCTTTTCCCTTTCCGAAACTTTCAAACTCAGTCTCTACTAGCTTGACAGCTTGGGGGCCCCCAAGCAACCAACGGGCTGCCCCCACACCTCTCTTCATTTTACCAAGGAGGAGCTCCCAGCTTGGACAGGGGAAGGCGCATGGCCATGGTCCTCAGCAGGAGTCTGGGTCAGATGCCTTGGTCCCCTAAGGCTTCAGCATTGCCCTGCCCAGCATGACTCTGTCTACAGAGGCCACTTAGTGCCACCCAGAGCTGTACTCACGTTCAGGCTCTGGCTTCTCTGTGTCACCCACTCGCAAGGGCCGGGCTTTGGGCTCTTCTTTGTTTCTTCGGATGGGTGCATTGAGCTCCTCATGATAAACTGAGCCGAGAAAGACAAGGGAGCATGAGGCAGGAGGTAGGGCTTTAGACTCATGGGGTGTGGGGGCAGGCAGGACACTCACAGCGGTTGTGCTGGACATAGTTCACAGCCATGTTGGTGGGCACGAATGAAGTCTCACTATCCTTCTTCTTGTTCTGCTGCTCTGCCAGCAGCCGGGCCTTGGCATCCTCCGTGGAAATGATATTTTTTATTTTAGCACTATGGAAAGAGAAAGAGGCACACCTCATGAGGCCAGCACACCTTTGGAACTAACCGGTGAGGCTGGCCACTCCTGCTGCACAAGGAAAAGCTTTGTCCCAGAGCACAGAGCTCTACAGTGTACCAGGCTGCTTCATGCCGCCACCTTCTTTCCTTTTGGTTTCGGTTTTCCGAGACAGGGTGGTCCTGTGTAGCCTTGGCTGTCCTGGAACTCACTCTGTCGACCAGGCTGGGGAACTCACAGAGATCCACTTGCTTCTGCCTCCCGAGTGCTGGGATTAAAGGTGTGTGCCTCTACCACATGGCTCCTTTTTGTTTATAGGACAAGGCTTTCTACGAAGCCCCAGTTGGCCTGGAACTCAAGATTGATCCATCTCCTCTTGCCTCAGCCTCCTCAGGGTTCAGACACCAGTGTGTGCCACCCTACCTGGCCTGACCCTGTCATCACATCGGTGTGGAGAACTCAGAGCCATGGGGGAACAGATGTGTTCTCTTTGACAGAGAGGAAATCTTGGAGCCTGGCAGTGGTGGCGCACACCTTTAATCACATCACTCAGAGGACAGGCAGGAGGATCTCTGAGTTTGAGACCAGCCTGCTCTACAATGAGTTCCAGGACAGCCAGAGCTACACAGCTACACAGCTACACAGAGAAACCCTGTCTCAAACAAACAAACAAACAACAAAACAAAAAGGAAATCTTAGGCTGGGATGCAGCTTTGTGGCAGAGTACTTACCTAGCATGCGTGAGGTCCTGGTTCAAATCCCCAGAAATGCACATGTGCACACACACAAGAAATCATGTCCCACAAAAATGAAGTAGGCTGCCTAAGGTTCAAACTCTGCCAGGCCAGAAAGAGACCAGGGTCCACACGGCCCTCCTAACACTTTACTCTAAGCAATGAAGCTGCTGACCGCTCACTGTACTTGTTTCCCTGCAGTTGAGAAACGGCTCACGGAGGAGGCACGGACCAGCCTTTTACACAGCCCTTGATGGAAATGAACAGAGAGACACTTTTGCTTCCAGAGGTCAGGGGCCCTCAAGTGTGTGCCACTGAGACCAGGCGTAACAAGAAACCTCTGGAGACAACTTGCCTGAGAGAGCCTGTCTATAGGTTCCCAAGGAGACTGAGAAGGATCACCATAACTTCTGTGAGCACCTGTGCTTCTGTGCTTGTGTGCACATGCATGTGTGTGTGCATGCACATGAGCGTGCATGGGAAGGCCAGAGGACAACCTCAGATATAGAAGCCGCCCCCCTTGTTTGAAGCAGGGTGTCTCACTGGCCTGGAACTCACTAAGTAGGCCAGGCTGGCTGCCAAGGAGCCCAAACAGTTCTCCGATCTCCACTGCCCAGTGTGCCCTCTCTACCCGGCTTTTCTGGCATGGGTTCTGGGAATCAAACTGAAGTCCTCATGCCTACAATGACAAGTACTTAACCAACTGAGCCAGCTCCCCAGCTTCCCGGAACTCATAGGAATGCTAGCCAGGTGCTCTGTGCTCTGTGTAACCGCTAACTGGATAGTTGGTGGCTCTTCCCAAGGGCAGGGGCACAGCCAGGGCTGGGAGACATACTCTATCCCCAGGTCCACCTCGGGGATGCCGCTCAGCATCTGGTTGGACAGCATCTCCTCCGTCTTCTTGGCGGACGAGACGCGGATGTTTTCTGGTAGTTCATAGAGGCAGTCCTCGGCATTCTTGGGCTTGGCCTTCTGTTCCTCTTGCTCCACAATCCCCTTCCTCTTCTTCAGCTCCGTCTCAATGTACTTCATCCTGAGAAGGGACGACAGGCTCAGGGGGCCGGAGAGGCCACCACAGGCATCTGCTAATTAGAATTTTAATGAAATCCTTTTCACCTTTTACTTCATGTACCTATGTATGTGCAGAGCTTGTACATGACAACACACGTGGGAGCTGACATCTCCTCCCACATGCGGGTCCTGGAGACTGAGCACAGTCCTAAGGCTGGTGGCAGAGGTCTCTACTCATTGAGCCATCTCACCTATCAATACAGGAAAATTGTTTTGAAGACAGGTTCTCATTATGAAGCCCTGGCTAGCCTCGAACTCTTTATACAGACCAGGCTGGCCTTGAACTCAGAGATCTACCTGCCTCTATTTCTCAAGTGTTGGGATTAAATTCAAGTGTCAACACACCTGTCTCCAATGAGGAAATTATCAATTCATGGAGAAATTAAGAAAAATAAAAATACCCGGAGGTTACTTCTGACAGTCTCACACTGTGTGACCTAGATGGTTTCAAATTTGAGATCCTCCTGCCTCAGCCTCCTTGTTAGAATTACAGGTGTGTGCCACCATACCTGACTTGAGTTCATTCGAGTTTTGAAAATTTCAACTGAAAGCATCAATGTGTACTGGAGACTACAACACCCAATCTCCAGATGTGACCATATCCAAGGTTCTTTGAAGACACAAGGTGGCATTATGTTTCTCCCCCCCCCCCCCCCAGCAGAATGAACTGGATTTATCAAGATAAAGAAAGGAAGAGTGGGTAGGGCTCTAGGGAGGGACTTGGACCGTCTTGAAGGCCTTGGTGGAAAAGAACTGGCGACAGTCCTTGTGTCTGGGGGAAATACCACTAGTCAAAAAAATCCAAGGGCTGAGAATGTACTGTCTGGTATCTATCCCTCCAGAGAAAGGAAGGAAGGAGAAGGGAGGAGGGAGGGACAGAAATGTAAGTGCAAATCTAAGACCCACCCTTTGAAAGGACTTTTAAGAGGCTTTCGAAGATCTCAAGCCTGAGAAGTTGGAAGGGCATGGCTAAGGAAACTCGAGAGGCACTATCTGTGACTAGTCATTTCTGACAGTCTGGCTGGGGCCGACTCCAGTGTTACAGACACTGAGACACACTGGTACCTACATGTCTGCATCCTCATCCCTCCGGTTGGTTTCTGCAGAAAAGGATGTCCCCAGGTGCAGGTCCTCCTCTTCATTGACCCTGAGAGTAGGGAGAAGGTCACATTCGTTGAGGCCAAGTTATATCAGACAGCTTCGATACAACAGAAAATACATGAAAACCTATGACACAGTATGGTATATATAGAAAAAACCCTAGACATATATGCAAGCAACAGGCGGCAGCAGCTTTTAGAATTAGAGAATGAGTGCATGCTTTCTTTTGCAAACATGTATAATAGGTAGTTCCTGTGTATGCATGTGTGACCCTGCATGCACATGTAGAGGTCAGAGGTTGTGTCAGAGTGCCCTCCCGATGGCTCCTCCCCTTTGTCTTTTGAGATGAGCTTTTACTAGTCCACAGCTCATTATTTTGGATAGACTGGTTGGCTACCAAGTCCCCAGGATCCACTGCCTGCACTCCCTAATGCAGGGGTTACAGACACATGCTGCCACACTTGGATTTTATGTGTGTCAGGGATCTCAACCCAGGCCCTTCACTTTACTCACTATACCATCTCCCTAGTTCCTTAAATACATTTTTTTTAAAAGAGGGTCTCATGCAGTCCAAGCTGGCCTTGAACCCCTAATCCTCCTGCTTTCGTTTCCTGAGTGCTGGGGTTTTCAGTGCATTATGTTTTGGCGGAAGCCATGCCGTCATCTCTGGGAATGGTGCATAAATGTTTTGCGAATGGAACTCTCTAAGGCAAGGCCCTTTGGAGAATCCCATCCACCTGGAAGGATCTGTGGAAGGGATGCTGCAGACCCCTGTGCTGATCCCAGGGAGCTCAGATGCTGCAGACCCCTGTGCTGATCCCAGGGAGCTCGGGTGCTGCAGACCCCTGTGCTGAGCCCAGGGAGCTCAGATGCTGCAGACCCCTGTGCTGATCCCAGGAAGCTCAGGTGCTGCAGACCCCCAGGCTGGTCCTAGGGAGGCTTCAGGCCTCTCTAACTCTTACCATGCTCATTCTCATGGTAATTCTTAAATTTTCTTTGTCAATTGTGATTGTAGTTGAGTTTACTGGAAACAAAAGCTGATACTTTTTTCTAAAAGTCTCTCCGAGGAAACTGAACCTCTCTGCAATCATTCACAGAAACCAGTTCCTCCGGTCACCCCTGGCTGCCTTTGCAGCCATTCTCAGTAAGCAGGAGTAACTCACTAAGGTTAATGATTCTTGCTTACTTAACTATCCTAAAAAAGAGATAACTATACTGGGAGATGGTTTTTGAAAAGACGACATTAAAAACTTACAGGAACATATAAGGAAAAGGCAAAGGACATGAAAGGTCAGACATCTCTCTGGTGCCAGGGCATGAACGATTAGATGTTTTTTCAGTTAAAACTCCCAGTTCCCTTGGAAGTAAAAGTACATGTGGAAACTGCCAGGTGGAATATAAACTTGGTCCCAAAAGTTAGAGAATTAAGTAATCACTACCATTTTGAGAATTTATAAATAGGATTACAACTGTTGTCCACATAAAAGTGATATACAGATTATTTAGAAATTGACTTACACTTGAAAATAATAACCTAGGTATTGCTGATTACAAAAATATAAAAATATTACATTGTTAAGGACTAATCATAAGACTTGAATCTCTTTTTTTATAACCGCATGTTTGCTGCTGGCTAGGGCACAGTATGGATAGCATGTTCCTGGCTAGATACAATCATTTGGCTTGCAATATAAAAATTAATGAGATGAGGTAAAGGTCAATGACGTCAAGGGAGTGGGGAAGAGGAAAAGAAACTAAATTGGGTAAATGGTAATGATTCTTGGAAAATGACTAAAGAGAAATGTAGTCAAACTGCTCATGCCTGGATGCACCAGAACTCATAAAAAACAATGGCTCAAGTTATTCAGGGCATCTGTTTGAAAGACAACCAGTGGTCAGCCTCTTCATTTTCACCGACTTCACACCTCTGTCCTGCAGCTCAGAATCCCACTGGAGCTGGACTCTGGTAATTTTTGTAACTAGGTTTTCATACAAAGCTTCCCCATGTTTGAAATAATGAACAAGGCCCCTTACGAAAGGATTCTCTTGGCTCTGAGCCCTCCACTGGAGTTGTTTCTAATTAGCATACCACGGCACAGCACAGAGGCTGCAGCTCTGTGCAGGATGTCTCAGCAGCCCTCACCCTCCCTGCCTGCTCAGGCTCAGGCGACAGTGCGTTTGCCCTAGTTCCCTCCACTTACTTATCTTTGCCCCTCTCCTTCAGCTTCTTCATGTCCACCATGCCGCCTGTCGTCATTTGGAAAGGGTCATCCTGCAGAAAGCACACAGCTTAGAGGAAGCATCTAAAATAGCCGCAGCTGAGTTAGTGATCTGTGAGTGTGCAGGTGCACGTACACATACATGTACATACCCATGAAGGTCAGAGGTCAATGTTGTATGTCCTCAATCATTCTCCACCTTATTTTTTTTCTTTATTTTTGTTTTTTGAGACAGGACAGCCAAGCTGTCCTGGAAATTGCTCTGTAGACCAGGCTGGCCTCAAATTCAGAGATCCACCTGCCTCTGCTTCCCAAGTGCTGAGATTAAAGGTATGTTCCACCACCACCCAGCTTTCCTTACTTTGTATGTGTATATGTGCTGTGAGCTGCAGAAATATGACGTAGGAATTCAGCTGACACTGAATAAAAAAACCTGGCACAGCCAAGGGCTCTGCCAGAGGGAAGCCAAAACTCAAGGAGTTTTGGTGATATTAGCTTTTGCATGTATTAGCTGTTTCCTGCAGTGAATTTCTTGTGTGCTATTATAGTCTTCCCATTTGAATCTTTTCCCAAGAACTTCTAACACTGTGATTGATCATTTATTGGGCACTACTTCCCCTATACATTTTGAGGTATTTGGATAACATCCCCCAGCTGTGTTTGAAAACAGTCACATAGTCAAGACCCCTTTCCCATAATCAGGCCTGTGTTCCTTTTATTATAGTACAGACTTAGAGTCTGCCTTTCTGTAATTACCTTCATTAGCAGACATCTAGCCAGGGCCATCTCTGGGTAAAGAGACACCTGGAGACACTTCTCATACATCCAAGGACAGATTGCAGACAGATGAGCACTAGCGTGCTCTGAGCTCATCTTGCCCACAAGAGAAGCTAACCTCACTAACCTTAACTCCTCACCTTCACCCCGTTTATTAACACAAGACCCTAATTTAAGAGATTACTGCCTGCAAAATTACCAGGATGGTGTTCGGCCATCTTCTAGTTACTAAGATAAGGTAAATATTTCCACTGACCCTATGAGACAACCGCCAAGGCCAGGCAGATGATAGATGCCAAGCTTCGTTTCTTGTGCAAATTAAGCTTAAATTCTCCTCTTTTATCCCATAGCCCAGGTGTTATCCTTAGTTCTAAAGAGTCTTCCCTTTAGCAACTAACTCAGAGTGAAAGTGCTTTTATAAACCAAATGCTACATGTAGTAATGCAGGTTGCCTAGCAACTGAGAACCCTTCCCCTGCTCTGACAGAAAGTGGTGCTGATGGGGGATAAGCTTAGCCAGAAGCGGTACTAAAGGAAAAAAGCCAGTGTTATTTTACTCATGACTTATACTGACACATACACTCCTAACCTTTTACCTAGCCACTTCTAAGAATATAGTCTGAGCACATAATATTCCTCTTTAGATCCCCTAATTGATTTTAGCCCTTAGCTGACTCTACCTCCACTAGTCACTCTCCTTTGGGGTTGTAAATGAAAGCCGACAATTACTGCTCTATGTGTGGATCTTATCACCTCTCTCTATGACCCTGAAAACTTTAAGCTTCGCATTGCATTGCCAAAGAATTACTGCTTGTGAGTGCATATAAACTGGTACCCCCACGGCACTTGTAGAATTGACTTAGAAGAATAAGTGAATGGACTGAAAGAGTTCAGTGTGTGTAGATTCATTTAATATCCCTCAGATTAGATCCCAGCTGCTTAAAGCATCTTCCCCTGAACTCTGGGAAGAAAACCCCATGGGGCAGATACTTGGGGGCTTTCGATATACGTGACCATGCGTGTTAGTTTTGTATGTGGAGTGTATATGCACGTTTGTGTGTACAAATGTGTGGTTGTGGAGACAAGAGACCAAAGTTAGGCATCTGCCTCAATCACTTTCCAGCTTAAGTATCTCAGACAGAGGTTACTGCTTTGGGTAGACTGCTGGCCAGTCAGCTCTAGAGCTCCATTGTCTCCACTCCAATCCGCTAGGGTTATAGATGTATGCCATCATGTACGGCTTTGTGTTGGTACTAGGGGCCTGAGTCAGGTCCCCATACTTCAGTAACAACAACTTCAGCACTTTACCCACAGAGCCGTTCCCCTAATCCTTTGACTTACAGGCTTTGAGACAGGGTCTCTTAGCTTGCTTATTCAGCACCTCGTCCTGCTTCTGCCTCCCCAGGGCTCGGATTACAGGTGTGTACTGCCTCTCTCAGCTGTTCATGTGGGCGCCAGGGATCCAAGCTTGGACCCTTGGGCTTGCACAGCAAGGACTCTGACTGAGCCATCTCTCTGGCACCATGGTTATACCTTAGGAAGACACACAGAAGAGCAGCCCCAGAGAGGAGCCCACACTCACCACCAGAGTAGTTTCCTCTTGAACCTTCTCTCCCACCAGCAGGGCGGCAGCACTGAGCAAAAGAAAAGAAAACAAACACACAAAGAGAAATGACAAAGAGACAAGGAGGAAATCAATGTGCTGGCTAGTTATTTTGTCAACTGACACAAGCTCGAGTCATCTGGGAAGAGGAAACTTCAGTTGAGAAAATGCCTCCATCACACTGGCCTGTAGACAAGCCTGTGAAGCAGGTTCTTAGGATTGGTGTGTGCAGGGCTCCCTTCCCCTGGGTATGTGATCCTGTGTTGTATAAGGTAGGTGAATGTAAACCTGGGAAGCAAGTCGGTAGGCAGTGTTCCTCCACGGTCTCTGCTTCAGTTCCTGCCTCAGGTTCCTGCCATGACTTCCCCCAATAACTGAATGTGATCAAAATATGTGCACCAAATAAACCCTTTCCTCTGCAAGTTGTTTCTGGTCATGGTCACAGCAATAGGAAGCTAACTGGGACAATCAGGTTTGCAGGCTGGAGTACTGAGGGTAGGTAGGAAAGTAGCTGCAAAAGTCGAAGAAGAACACAGTGCTCGGCACACCGTGAGTGGGAGGGAGAACACAGTGCTCGGCACACCGTGAGTGGGAGGGAGAACACAGTGCTCGGCACACTGTGAGTGGGAGGGAGGGGCAGGGGAGGCACCTAGTGCGTGTTCTTGCATGTCCATTTGATATCATTGTGGTCTGGAAATCCCAGTATAAGATTCTGCCAGTCAAGGAAACTGTAACAGAAGACAGAAGACAAATGCCCGAGAACATGCACCGCATATTTATAGCTGATGCTGAAACTTTACAATATGACCCACAGAGATTGAAGTCAGGGCCTCACAGAGGCTGGGCTCTCAGACTATCACTGAGCTATCCCCGACACTTTTTGTTTATTTGATTTTTGAGATATGGTCTCATTAAGTTGCCCAGGCAGGCCTTAAACTTGTGACCGTCCTACTTTAGCCCCCCAGGTAGCTGGGCCTACGGGTTTGTGCCACTAGGACCGGCTGTGTTGTTGCCGAGATGAGGTTTCACTCTGTAGCCTGGGCTGGCACCAACCCATGGTACTCCCACTATTTCAGTCTCTCAAGTCTGTGATTAGAGGTGTGAGCCACTCCCCCACCGAGGAGTCGACTAACAATTACAGCACATACTCCTGGGGTACAGCATTATGCAGTCTTCTGAAAAGATTTTCTGAAAAATATAATATGGGCAGAAGCTCACAACATCATAATGAGTTGATTTTTAAAAAGCATGGGAAAAAAGTAGACATAATATTGATTAAAATCTTCAAAAATAACAAAGAAACAGGTGGGAAAGAACTTTAGATGCTAACAATGGTTACCAATGCATGGAAAGATTATGAATGCTGTCTATCTCTCTACCTCAGCGTTTTTTGTTTGGTTGGTTTTTGTTTGTTTTGATGAGTGTTCTGTCTGCATGTACGCCTGCATGCCAGAAGAGGGCATCGGATCCTATTGTAGATGGTTGTGAGGTACCATGTGGTTGCTGGGAATTGAACCTGGGTCCTCTGGGAGAGCAGCCAGTGCTCTTAACTGCTG
>CABHPH010147356.1:6687-24297 GCA_902168325.1 Peromyscus nudipes
TGTGTGTGTGTGTGTGTGTGTGTGTGTGTGTGTGTGTGTTGATGTTATTGTGCTAAAGGTTTTCCAGACTTACCTGCTTTTATTGGGTTGTATTTGCTGAATTGGCTGGGTGGTATGCAGTCATGGGTCAAGGGAAGAGAAAGAGTCTGACCAGTTTCTTCAATATTGTTTGAGCTTTATTCCGTCTTTGCATTGGGACTAAACCAGCCTAGATGTTGAAAGAGATCAAAGATTGGCACATTTTCATTTACTTGCTATTTATAAACAGACTTTTCATTTGTGAAAGGAATTTGAAGGAGGGCAAAGACATCATTCTCTTTTTAAAACATCAATTTCCTATTTGATCTTTATAAATTAGGCATAGCAATACTGACATTTAAATCTGAGATTATATGATAGTTACCTCACATGCAGACATCTCTATTATTTAGCAAGCAGCACTGAGTTAACTGTGGGAGTGGGAGATCATGTGCTACAAGTAGCAGTTTTGGTTTTGTCTTCAGTAAGGAATAGATGGTAATTTTTATGGATTCTCCTGGGTCAGTCAGTTAAATGACAAATATTGAGCACCTATTTATTTCAAGTCCTTGTTCTCAGTTGTAGAAATAATAATGTTGAACAAGATATTTTCTATTTTAAGATTACATTGTAGCCTGGCCTGTTGCACAAGTCTGTAATCCCACCTATTTGGGAATTGAGGAAGGAAGATTGAAAGTTTAAGGTCAGCCTTGAAATTAAAATAGCTGGGGATATAGCTTAATGATCAAGTGTGTGCCTAGCACATGTCAGTGCTGGTTAGATTCACCCTTAGGGTGATGGTGGTCGTGGTCATTACTTACAGAGGACTCTGGAAAGATAGTAAACTATGTGTAATACACACATAGATCAATTACTGACAAGAAAGTATTGATGAATATGGAGAAGGAAAACAGGGTATACTCTAAATATGAGTGGCTTGAGGGATAGCAAGAGCTGTTTAGACAGAGTCAGAAAAGCCTTCACTGCAGAGGTCATATTGCATTGAATCCAAAGTGATAATGAAGAGGACATTTTAAGAGCACCAGTTATTTTGACATTTCCAGGGGAAAGAACTACAAGGTTATAATAATAAACATGTTCAAGGACACAAAAGAAACTGATATGCCAAAAACTATGAGGAAAGGGAGAAAAAATTGACAACGATGGAGAATCAGCCTTGGTCATGGCAGTGAGAAACTTGTGGGCCATAAGGGGGAGTTTGGATTTTCAAAATGTGAGAAAAAATTTTAGAGAGTGTCTTAGTTAGGGTTTCTATTGCTGTGAAGAGACACCATGACCAAGGCAACTTTTATAAAGGAAAACATTTAATTGAGGTGGCTCACTTACAGTTTCAGAGGTTCAGTCCATTATTATCATGGTAGGACATGGCAACGTGAGGCAGATTTGGTGCTGGAGCAGTAGCTGACAGTCCTACATCTTTCTGGCAACAGGAAATGGTCTGAGTGTCACACACTGAGGGAAGCTTGATCAAAAGAGACCTCAAAGCCCACCCCCACAGTGACACACTTCCTCCAAAAGGCCACACCTACTTCAACAAGGCCACATCTCCTAATAGTGCCACTCCCTTTGGGGGGCCATTTTCTTTCAAACCACCACAGAAAGTTTGCTGTTTTCTTGCTTTTGTTTCCAAAGTAAGATGTTTATGATCTATATAGAAAATTGACAAGAATAAGGCAAAAATGGAACTAGAAACACTAGATGGGCCCCTATTGCTTGTGGTGATGACTTGTGTCCAGATGGTGACAGGTGAGACCTAAGGTATATATGTTGGTGGTAAAGCAGTATAACTTGGAAGAGTTTGAAATAATCAAAAGTGACTTTAAATTATTTGTGTATTTAATAAAGTGCATAGTGGTGCTATTTGCTATAGTTGTTCTGTCCTGAGGTTAGAATTGGAGATGTAAGTTGAGAATATTGTTTTATCTATATTAACCTTCAGAATACCAAGGAATATAAGACATCATCACTTATCATCTCAATTCATTATCTTTTCTCTTTCGGATAACAGTATTTAAAAGTTATTTTAAAATAATTTACAGATGTAAGAATACTTTTAAAACTTTACTTAAAATTTTAATAATTTCAATATAGCTGTTTACCTGAGATTTGGAATTATTGGTTCACTGTTGTAGAGCTTTCAGTCAGTGGTCTGCTGACTCCATTGACTATATGCTGGTGACAAATCATCATGACAGGAAGGTATGGTAGACTAAACCTGCTTTTGGCATTGAGGAAGCAAGACACTAGAAAGGGCCTGGGCATAAGGTATATCCTTGAAGGGTGTGACTTCATTGACCTACTTCCTCCAACTAGGTCCTACTGTTACTGGTAGTTCCAATATAAGCCAGGTTCTTGGTCTCCTATTCAAAGAACTGGAATAAGAGCTCACACAGGTCTGCAAGAGTAGCAAGGTAACATCATTCAAAATGAAGCAATAGTACTGATTGGAGAGGGTTATATCGTCAAGATTGACAGCATGCCCCATGGGTAAGGTTACTGACTCAAAGACCTCGTTAGTGCCAGCATTCCTTTTATGAGGTCTAAAGGAAGGAGGGCTTTAATATTTTCTACATTGCTAAAAGGCATAATTTGGGTGGTGCTCTTTTGATTTATAGTTGAAATCATATAATCATTGTTCCTACTGCATATGTTCCTTTCTACAATCCATCTGATTTTAAGCACATGGATACTCAATTATGCATAGGCATAAAATGGTAAATAGGGAATTTTCTCTGAAACTTCTCTGTGGGGGCATAGTTTCCTTTATTGCAAATGCCCTCCAATAGGTTCAGGATAAATTTGGCCTTTTTGGTCTACTACCTGAAAACATTGGAATATATCTGAATAGAAACTGTCTAGTTTGGTGGTAATTGTTAGGGGAACAGAAATTGTATTATTTAGAACAGGGTGTATATGTAGTCAGATGCAGATGGGGGTCCAAGGTTGCTAGGTATGTTGTTTGAAAGAGTGTGTATAGTGCCTGCCTTGCTACCTCTTAGTTTCTACCACGTCCTAGTAATGCCATGAAACTATTAATTCAGAGCCTTCATAATCCAGTCACTTTCCAAAGCCCTACATCTGAATATTACATTAAGAACAAGGCCTTCAGCACTTGAGTTTTTGGGAAACTTTATATCTAGGCTATAATAGTAGTAAACCTGGGTCTGGAGAGATGGCTCAGAGTTAAAAACACTTACTTCTCTTGCAGAAGACCTGGGTTCTGTTTCCAGCATTCACACAGTGGCTCACAACTGCCTATAACTATAGTTTAGGGAACCTGATGCCTTCTTTTGACCTCCGCTAGCACTGCACACACAGTACACAAACATGCACTCAGATATACGTACACATATAGAAATAAAATAATTTATTTTAAAATAGTAGTAAGCCTTAGTTTTAATTCTGTTTTGTCTTGGTTTTAAAGGCAAATCCATATACTTTTTTTAAGTCCATTGACTATAATTAACTACCCACCAACTACCATAATCCTAGAACATATACACTGTATAAATACTGTTTCCAGATATTAAAAGTTATTCCTAATAGATTCTACTTTATCATTACTTCTGATTTTTGCATTTTTATTGTCAAAGGAAAGTGCTTTTGGAAATTTTGATGTGTAATTTTGTTGAAGAAAAGGTGACCACTTAGAAAAGCCCTTTTTTTTTTGATTTGTGAACTTGAAGTAGAGTGATCAACTCAGTTAACTAGTTCATTCCACCATCACCTGTTGTTTTTTGTCTATCTTTGTATGGACAACTTGCCTTCCACATTTACCCTCAAAGGAACTTTATTGAGTAAATTTTGCTCTTTAAGCATCATAAAAAGATGAGGGAATGGTATAAATATATATTGCTAAATGGCATGATCTGAATTTTCATAACAATTATATGGTAAAGTTTTTGTTGAATGGCTAACTGGCTAGAAGTATTGTACTTTCTTTTAATTTATTTTTTAACGTTTTGTGTGTATGTGTGTATACCATAGGATGCGTGTGGAGAAGATGGCTCAAGGGAGCTGGTTCTCTTCTTTCACCATGTGGGTTCCAGGGATCAAACTCATGGGGAATGCTCAGTGGCAAGAGGCTTCTACCTGTTGAGCCATCTGACTGGATCCATATTATCATTTCGTCTTAAAAATGTGTATTGTATTGTATATTCATTGTTTCTGTGAGAAAATTCATCTATAATGTCATCATCTGAAAAGTTTGTCTCCCCCAGTCCCTCTTTTCTCATTTGTTTTGCGATAGGGTCTCAGTTATGTACCCAAGTTATTCTGGAATTTAGCACCTCAAGCTAACACCTCCCACCTGCTGGGATTACAGGCCACCACTCCTGCTTTGCTCTGGTTCTCTCTCTCTCTCTCTCTCTCTCTCTCTCTCTCTCTCTCTCTCTCTCGCTCTCTCATGTTAAATTCTGCTAAGAGTATTGTCTTTGCTTATCAAAAACGTAAACACAGAATACTGGTCTGTTTGTAATTTTATGATGAAAATTTGAAAGTCTGCCATTTTTGTTCCCAATTGTCTGGGTTATATTTCATGCTTCATGTGATTCAGGCCTCTATATAGGTTTCTTTTTCTTTGGAGGCTTTTATGAGTTGTCAAAATTGTTATCTCAAGTATAAGAAGAATAGAAATACCATTTAATTTAGAATAGCTTAAAACTTAATTTTAATATATTTTTTTTATAAATTTTGCTTAGGATTATGAAAAGTTCTGAAAAAAATTTTTAAATTATTTTTTATATGTATGATTGTTTTGCCTGCATGTATGTGTGTGTGTGTATACACATGATTGTCTGGTGTCTAAGGAGTTCTAAAGAAGGGATCAAATCCCCTGGAACTGGAGTTACAGACAGTTGTTACTGCCATGTGGGTGCTGTGATCAAACCCAGGTCCTCTGGAAGAACAGTATAGGTAGATCCTCTTAACTACTGAACCTCCAATAATATTTTTATAAGTTTTGAAGAACAGATAATTAAAATGGAAAGTCCTGAAACTGACTGACTGACTGACTGATGTCTGTCCATTCATCCGTTCTATCTAAATGGCTAGTTTGGAACAGTGAGAACTTATGCTTAAACTACTGTTTTGAATACTTTTCTGTTTCATTAAAAAATAATATTTTGCTAAAGAGTATAAGGGTTATATTCAGTGAGGTTGGCTCTCATCATTTCTAATAGTCTTCATACTACCTTAAATTTAAAAGACTTACTGGTCTGAAATTTTTTATTTGTGCTAGGGTCATCCTTTTATGACTCAAGTTTAGAAAAATATCTTCTTTACAACTTTCATCTTTATTCTTAATTTTGTGTAAGACACTAGTCCCTCAGTGATGTGTGTGGTGGCTTAGATAACCAGTCTTTCTGGAACAGTTCTAAGGATTATTCCTGGAACTCAGTGGCAGTTAAACAGTACGGATGTCTTTTGGCTCAACAGTTTTTGTGATTTGCTCCTACTAAATGAGATCATTGGATGCAGAAATTATTTTGTTACATTGTCAAGTCTCTCCAGACTGATTTCCAAATCTAATTTTAAAAATTAAAGAAGTAAAAATCTCAAAATTGGTACTCAGGACAAGCTCTACTAGCTTTTCAGTGTTTATGATGCTAAAATTGTCAGTTGAACTTAACTTGAAGAGATGTTTGCCCCATCTGCTGTTTTACATTCTTGTGCTCATGAATGTTATTTTTAATATTTAGCCAACTTGAACTGAAAATGCGGTTTGTTTTTCTCGTTACCTTGTTTTAACACTAACTTCTGTAATTTTGCTACAGGTTTAGGGAGGAGAGGCTTCCTTTCTGGTGAATTGCAGCATCACATTATCAGCTATAACACATTTTAGAATTTAGTCTTTGTCCAAGGCTCAGACAGTTACACGTCTAAAGCACTCCTGAATTATTTATAGTTCACTAGTAAAAGAGGAATATCCTGGATCTTTTCTTGTGATTTGTTTCCTTTTTTCTATGAAAACTATCCCCTAATTTTATTGTCTGGCACGTTTCTACCTTATATTTCTGCTAAAAGATCACCTTCTCAAGGTTGCACATTTGTCTTCTCCCTAGACTTAAAATGACCAATAAAGTCAATGGCTGCCGGTCAGCATTTATATGTGATTGCTACAACCAAAGAACTAAAGTTTTAATCATACAGATTAAATATGAGTAGCCACATGTTACTGGTGGCTACTGTGTTGAGCAGCATAGTTCATAGCTTCTATAGTATTCTAATAGATAAAGAAAGGAAAGAGGATTAAAATCAGATTTCTAATGAAAATGTAGCATCTGCAGTTGTATCTAAATGTGAAATTGTGCTGAGTTTGATGATATACTACTAAAAAGAATAAATTTATTATCAATAATTTAAAATTTCTTAATTCCTTGGTATAGTTAAAATATATTTGGTTAAATAGAGCATATTATTAAAAATATTTTTTACCTTTTTTGAAATGGAGATGCCACAATTACGCACATGATTTCTATTTGTGGCTCTTACATTTCTATAGGACAGTACCACTGGGATCTCCAGGAGGGCTAGAACCTTAATTTTTTTACTTTAAATTCAACTATTACTATGTAGTAGCTATATTAGGTATTCAGTAACCACTTGCATGAATGAAATAACATCTAGTAATTATAATCATAACACCTTTGAAGAACTGAAAATTTTAATTAAATTAAACCAAGTAATTGTACAGTACTTCAGGTGTGTATCTGCTTCATATTGTATCTTGAGGTATGATTGGCATATACATGAACATACACATTTATACAAAGAAGAAAGAAAGAGATGTAGGAAGATAATAACAACTTTTCTGAGTGAAATTCTGTTCATAATGGAATCTAGAATTTAATTCTGTCAATGCCATTTATAAGACGTTGGGGCAGAGATTGAGTAACTTGGCCTAAGAAAAATACTTGAATTCAGGCAGCATGAATTTGATAATTCATACATTGATAAGGATATTTCAGAAAACTCTTTTGAAGAATATACCATCAAAAGATTCAGATGAATTCATAGTTTATATTTTAACCTTTATGCAAGAGATTAAAAAGTATATAATTTTGATCATCCATAATTATTTAGTTACCCTCAAGTTGTGAAGGGATCTCTGTGAGTGAGGCCTGGGGAGCCTTGGGCTTGCAATACTTCTTTTCTTGGAGTAATGTTTACTCAGAAATTGAAGTCTCCTTTTTTTTTTTTAAGATTTATTACTGTTTAGTTTTGTTCATTCACACACTATTATATTTACAATTTTAGCAATATTTTCTCATACCTCACCAAAAGCTATTAAGAGAACGTTGGAGTGGTAGAGCACCAGTGCAGTCCTCGCTTGATTTCGGGGAACAGGCTGTGTGTGGCTTATGTAGTAGGTGTTGGATTCAACTCCTCTGTTGTGTTAATGGAGGAGATCCCTGCTCTGTAACAGACCTGAAATACTTTACTTCTGGGAAGAGAGTGAAACATCAAGAATGTATGTTTAGTTCTCCTCAACTTTCTGTTAACATCTCCCGTGGGAAGTTTTATTCACTCTCTAGTTGTAAATCTGGTGTTCTATTACTCTGAATAAACCTTATCAAATGAATAGTCTTGAAGCTGTGGGGTATAATGTCCAAGGGATAAGGACATTCTTTTTTGTTTTTAACCTGCTGCCACAAATCCCTGTGTATGTTAAATGTATTACTTTTTCCTGTTCATAAGATTCTTTTAAAAAGTAGTGATATGTCATTTTGATAATTCATACATTGGTAAGAACATTTCAGAAAACTATTTTGAAAAATATGCCATAAAAAGATTCAGATGAATTCTCTAGGTAGGGAAACAGATAACTCTAGGCATTATAATTTTACACATAGATAGAAGGCTTGTTTAACTCTTGGTTGCATGAGTCTGGGCTGACAGGCCACTTGGAATATTGGGCAGCACGCTTCCATACAGCTGTTGAGGGCCCTCGTACCTTCTGTTTTACCATTCTACCATCTGCAGTGTGGTGTTCTTGTCTCAGAGATGAATCTGGGTCCTTGCGCTATGTTACATTCACATCCTACTCATTTGTGGGGAAAAGGAAAGCAAACAAGTGAAATGAAGTAGCTTTTTAAAAAGTGTGTCACTGGATACACCCATGTTCTTACCCTGTTGGCCAGAACTTAATCTCATGGACATAACTATCTACAAAAAGAGCCTGGAAGTCTAAGTGTTGTATTTTTAAAAGAAAGAAGACAATTTACTGGAGTACTATTGTTTTTTTGCCATGTGAATAAATCCCATTCCCCCCCAGTACCTGCTGTAGGTGTCCCTTTGTACTAGGAGTTTTACCTATTTCATATCACTTAGTCTTAATGACTGAGATGCAGGGTAAGTCATCCAGAAGGGAGGCATCAGAGTATTTGATTCCCAAGTACTGTGGCATTGCAACGACACATATCTGGGAGATTGAATATACATCCAGAAGATTTTGGTGCAAGCAAGCGTGAACGTTGGTGCTGTCGTCAACAAAGACTGGACCGTTGAAGTTTGAATGATATGATCAGGAAATTCATCTTGATGTTTTTAAATTTTAAATCCAAATGAGAATGTAGATTAGGTAGTCTGTATATGAACCTTGAGTTTGGGGCAAGTATTGGGCTTAAGATTTTAGTTTGAGGATCTGGAGAGATGATTTAGAGAAGTACTAGCTGCTTTTACAGAGGTCCTGGGTTCAGTTTCCAGCACCCACATAGCAGCTCATGACTGTCTACAACTCCAGTTCCAGGGGATTCAGTGTCCTATTCTGACTTCTGTGAGTACCAGATATGCATGTGGTACATAGACATTTATTTATAGGCAAAACACCCATATATGTTAAAATAATAAAATAACAAAATAAAAGATTTTAGTTTGATAACCATTTATGTATAGATGACATTTAAAACAATAGTTTGAATTTGGTTATTGAAGCTGAGAAGGTAGCTAAAGAGAATAGGTTCAAAGACTGTATTCTAGGGTATTCTATCATTTTCAAAGATCTGGGAGATGAAGTAGAAATAAATACTTTTATAAATGCCTTTTTGTCAATTTATAAATGAATTTTTGTAAATTAACTTTTCCAACCTATCTCTTGTTTCTGGCTTTGGTATATAGTATCAGAATGCCCACATTCTTTTGTTTGGTATAATTTTTACATGCCAGTTGGTAGAAATTATATACCTTGTGAAATGATTGCCATTATAAGCTAATTGGCATATTCATAACCTCTATAAGCTAATTGGAATATTTGTCACCTCATATAGTAACTAAATTTTTAAAGAATATTTAAGATTTTTAGCAGAATTCAAGCATGCTATGTAGTATTTTTAGATATAGTCAAGGTGATATAGTTGAGTCCTAGGATTTATTTATATTGAATAATTGAAACTTCATTTCTACTCACCAACATCTCTTCGTTTTCCTACCTCCTAGTGTGGACAAACACTAATCTGCTCTTTGTTTGAATGAGTTTGAAAAGATTTCACTTGGCATAATGTCCTAGATTCATTCATGTTGCAGTCAATTATAGGAATTCCTTTTGTTAAAGGTTAAGATTTCATTATGTATTAGTTTTGTAGGTCATTTGTATATTTTTGCTTTTGTCACTTGGGATTTGGGAATTATATCCAACAGTCATTGCCCAGACCCATGTTTAAAAGCTTTCATCCCCTTTTTTATAAATATGTTGCAGCTACAGGTCATATATTTAAGCCTTTAGTCCAGTGGTTCTCAACCTTCTTAATGCTGCGACCCTTTATTACAGTTCCTCATGTTGAGGTGACCCCCAACCATAACCTTATTCCTATTGCTACTTCATAACTATATGTCGTTGATTTTTTTTTATTTGTTGCTGTTGTACTCTTCTGAATCTTTGGTCTTTTGGGGACCCTATCACCCAGCTTCCAAATAAATCACATATGGAGGCTTATTCTTAATTATAAATGCTCAGCCTTGGCTTGGCTTGTTTCTAGCCAGCTTTCTTTAAATTATCCCGTCTATTTTTTGCCTCTGGGCTTTTACCTTTCTCTATTTCTGCATACCTTTTCTTTCCTTCTGACTCTGTGTCTGGCTGCGTAGCTGTGTGGCTGGGTAGTGGGTCCGAAGTCCTCCTCCTTCCTCTCTTACTCCTTCTTTCTTCCCCCAGATATTTCCTTAGATCTGTTCTCTCTGTCTGCCGGCCTCGCCCATCCTTTCTCCTGCCTTGCTATTGGCTGTTTAGCGCTTTATTAGACCATCAGGTGTTTCAGACAGGCACAGTAAGACAGCTTCACAGAGTTAAACAAATGCAACATAAACAAAAGTAACACACCTTAAAATAATATTTCACAACAACTATAATTTTGCTACTGTTATGAATTGTAATGTAAATCTTTTTGGAGATAGAAGTTTGCCAAAGGGGTCGCAACCCACAGGTTGAGAACCACTGTAATCAGTTTGAATTGAATTTTGTATATTGAGTGAGATAGGATCTGATTTCATCCCTCTACATCAGTATATCTAGGTTTTTCAACATTGTTTGATGAAAAACCCCTTTCCCTTTTGCATGTCATTGATATCTTCGTGGAAAATTAAATGTATGTAAAGGTAGGACTTGTTTCTGAGCTTTATTCTGTTTTATTGGTATGCTTTAAATATGCCAATTATTTATGTTGTTATGATTGCTGTAGATTGTAGCATATTTTAAAGTCTAGTAGTAGTATGCCTCCCTAATTGTTTTTGCGCAGGGTTTCTGTGACTGTTCTGGATCTTTGGTGGTCCCTTGTAAATTTTAGGATATTTTTTTCTAATTCTGTTTTGTTTTGAACCCAGAGCCTAGAAAAGTAATCTACCACTGAGCATTTCCAGTCTTCCCTCACTCTTTTAAAAAATAATATTTAAAATTTATTTTTCGAAGATTTCATACATTTGCACACTACTTCCCTCAAACTCTCCCTAGTGCCTCGAACCCACCACTCTCTCAAATTCATGCCTTCCTCTTTTGCTGTCAGTCATTATTTCACACCTTCCCCGCCCCCCACCCCCCTTTCTGAGTCCAGTTAGTGCTGCCCATAGCCTGATGGGTGTCGGGCCATCCACTGGGGGCAGGAATGTCCTACCAGCAGCTACATTCCCAAAGGAGAGTGACTGTCCTCCCCCAGCAACCGGTAACTGGCAATATCTCTTCCACCAAGGGTGGGGCCTTGGTGGCCCCTTCACCATTCATTTTGGAATTTTGACTGGCTTGATTTTGTGTAGGTAACCACAGGTACTAGGAGTAGATAGGTGTAACAGCCATGTCAAGTCTGCATTTCATAGCTCTTCACCCATCAACAACACTTAACTTCTGTTCACTCTTCCACGATGTTTCCTGAGCCTTGGATGGATGGCTGCCTCCCCTTGTGAGGTAGGGCTATTTCAGGTTAGCCTAAAACTTCCATTATCCAGCGTTAGCAACCCAAATAATGGAATTACAGAGCAGCGTTGCAACTGGCTGAATTTGTTTCTTTTCTATTTCTGTAAAAAATATTACTAGAAATTTGAGAGAAATTGCCTTAAATATGCAAACTGCTTTTAGTTAACATGATCATTTTAGCAACATGAATTATTTCAAACCAAGAAAATGAGATTTTGTTGTGTATATCTGTGTCATTTTCAATTTTATCAGTTTTTCAGTTTTCCAGTTTTCAGTCTGTAGATATTTTTTCATTTTCATTAATTCGTTCCAAAGTATAAATATTTTAAAAAATGTTATTGTAAGATTATTTTAATTTCTGAGATAGTTTGTTGCTAGCATATAGAAATATTACTGATTTAAATGATATTTATCTCTTGCAAATTGGTTGTGTTTTTGTGGTGCTGGGAATCGAACAAGGACTCATACTCTATAAGTAATAATTATCACTCTAGATAACTTAATGTAAATATAATCCATGAAATATCAAATCCATAGTCAAAATTTCTTCGATGCTTTATGAAATTCTTGTTTATCTACCTATAATTAAGAATCACACACTTAGCCATCATGCCATTTTGGTCTCCTTTAAATTAAAATTTTCTAAGTCTTTCTTAGAGAGGCAGAAAGTGTTCCATGTTGGTATTTGGTATTTTTGAGTCCTAGACAAGTTGTTTTGCAGGTTTTTTCCTAAATTTGTGTTTATCTCTTTCCTTATGATTAATTTTGGATTAAGTAGTTTGGCAAAAACACATCAAGATGTCATGAAATTAGTTTGTTTGATATTGATGATACAGAATTTTATGATTTAAGGTCAAAATGGTTATTAAAAAATCGTAATTTTATTGAATTAGTATGTACATGTTAAATGGTATATTGGAGTATAACTTTCTTAACACATAAAATTGAGGGGCTGGAGAGATGGTTCATTGGTTAAGAGCACTGGCTGCTTTTCTAGAGGACCTGTGTTCAATTCTTAGCACCCACATGGCAGCTTACAATATAAAGTTTTATATATATATATATATATATATATATATATATATATGAGAGAGAGAGAGAGAGAGAAACTACAATAATCTTTTAGTTTTATACTTTTGTAAGTTCTGTTTCCATGTTATACAAGGGTCACTTAACATCTCAGGATATCCATTTACAACTTTATTTAGGAGCTTTTTCCATTTGAATTTTGATTGATTACCCAAGTTCTTAATGAAAACCGCTCTGAGTATCTTTATGTATGAGTTTTTTGGTAATAATACTTTAAACTAGTTAGGTTTTGTTTACTTATTTTCAGTATGTTTAAAAATATGAATTCTTTGAGAATTTCATACAATGTCTTTTGGTCATAATCAATCCCCATTCTTTCCAGATCCACCCTCACCTCTCTATCCCCAATATTGTATCCTCTTTTTTAAAAATAACTAATCAACTCCAATTATTTTAAAATCACTGCTTCCACATTTCTGCTATTACAGCTTAAATAGATCCTCAAAAGGACTGCACATTAAAAAACAAGCAACAAACAGAAAGCACAAAAATAGATATGGAAAGATATATTGGAAAGAATCTTCAGATTTTTTGCTCTTGCTTTACTTTTTTGTTTTTGTAGGAATTATGGCTAGAAAAGTACCTCATAGACTATACTGTCTCCATTTACTTTAAGAGATGTGCAATAGTTGGGGCCAGTATAACTGCTGAGTAATTAGAAACAATACAAAATATACGGACTAAGAAAACCATGGAGGATCTAAAATGTTTTTTAATTTGGCAGAATTCAGTATAATACTAAGTAGAAGAAGCTCATATATACATTATAGAATTCAAGATGGTATATAGCTTGCAGATTTCCAAAGAATGTAATGTTTGGTTTTACTATTTTTTATTTATTTATTTATTATGTATACAGCATGTATGACTGCAGGCCAGAAGAGGGCACCAAATCTCATTACAGATGGTTGTGAGCCACCATGTGGTTGCTGGGAATTGAACTCAGGACCTCTGGAAGAGCAGTCGGTGCTCTTAACCGCTGAGCCATCTCTCCAGCCCCGGTTTTACTATTTTTTAAAACTTTGGTAATAGATTAAGTTTTTCATTAGCATGTATTAATTCCATATTATCATGGCATTTTCATATATGTATATAGTGTATTTTGATCATCTTCATCTGCTACCCTCTCTTATCCTCTAATTTTTTTTTTTTGAGACACATTAGCTTTGTAGCCCAAGGCTGGTCTAGAACCCATGGCTATCCTTCTGTCTTTGTCTTTCAAGTGCTGGGAATACAGGCATTTAAATAATATACTGTGTCTGGCTTGTGCCTTTATTTTTAATACCAGTTTATGAAGCATATTTGAACTTCATTAAGTTTATGAATGTAAGTTATAAATATAGCAACTTAATGTGATTAAAATCGTCTTGTTTATGCAATATCATTGATTTAACAAATAAACTGAATAATGCATTTGGGACTAAAGTATGCGTTTGTTATTAGGGATATAAAGTCAGTAATCTCTAGGAGTTTACAAACTAATAAGAGAGAAGGAGATATAAACAAATATTTATAGCAGACTATAAGAAAACATTACAGAAAATGTAGAAGTAGACGTGGAGTTTGGCTAGTTCTTCCAGTTGAAATCAATCTATGTAATAACTCCACAGATCTAAATCGCTGACATCATTAGACCTTCTGATTCACGGAAGGATCTGCCTTTGGCAGTTGCCTATGCCGTGCATAGACTTCTTAGGTTTTTCTTTAACATGGTAGATAAATACAGCTGATGATTTTAAAACTTTAGTGGTTGATAGCTTTCTGTAAACATTTTTGCCTAATAGTCTAAAAGAGGAATTATGCTTTAATTTGTTACTTTTTGGTAATTCATCTTATGATTTCCAAATATTCTCATGTTACAAAATAAAAACATGCACTTGGGAGGCAGAGGCAGGCGGATCTCTGTGAGTTGGAGGCCAGCTTGGGTTACAGAATGAGTTCCAGGAAAGGCGCAAAGCTACACAGAGAAACCCTGTCTTGCAAAACCAAAAATAAACAAACAAATAAATAAATAAATAAATAAATAATAAAAACATTAAAAATTTTTAAAAATAAGGTAGCTATTTTACTTTGACAAGTACTTAAATTTAAATTTTTCCAAAATCTGTCTTTGCCAAGGGTAAGTTTCTAGTCAATATAAATGAGATTTATATCTGTGTTTTTGTCCCAGAAAAATCATTGGCTTCTTGCTCTTTGAGTTTGAGGTTTCAATTTAGGTTTGAGTATAAAGAGTTGGAGCTAAAGAGTCAGCAGCTAAGAATGCATATTGCTTTTACAGAGGACCAGAATTTGATTCCCAGCACCCATGTCAGGCAGCTCACAACTGCCTGTAACTCCAGCTCCAGGGGATTCTACACCATGGCCTCCTTGGGCACCTGCACACATGTGGCATATACTCATACAGACACACACTCATACCTGTGACTAAAAATGAAATAAATCTTAAAAAGAGAAATGAGTATACCAACAGATAGATTGATCAGTTTTGAGCAGCAAACAACCTATGAAGTCCAACATGCATTTGTTAAATAAGATTATATTTTCTTAGGGCTTGCTTTGGCTTTTACAAAAAATTTCTTAGCCATATATGTTATTGTTTTAAGTATTTTAATATATTAAACATTTCCATCTTCAGACAAACCTGTAAGATAGCAACTGCTGTCTTTCCAGTTTTGCGCACAAGGAGACTACTAGCACCAATGTGACTTCAGAGAGCTAAAGCACCCAATCTTCCACCACAGGATGCCGTACCAAGTTATTCTCTCTCACTTTTGAGAAAATAGCTTTCCCCTTTATTTCTTTTTGGTTCTCTTTTACACTGTTGAAAAATCCTAAAGGAAGATTTTAGGGACTAGGATGATGCATTGTGATTTTGGTGTATCCCTTCTCTGTACTTCTACTTTGAATACTATCTTGACCACAAAGATAACCTGAAAATTATATATTCTGAATATAAGCAGTTGCTCTCAAATGATGTTTCACATCTAGAAAGAACGTCTTTGAACAGTCTTGATTTTTTTTTATTCACAAGATAAGAACTTCCTTTGTATACTAAGTGACCAGAATAGCACTTAACACATAGCAGATAGTGTTTACTGAAGGAGTGAATGAATGAATGAAGGAACCCACTTTTCTCTGTAATGTGTTCTTATTTTTTAACCTAATGAGAAAGACTGGTTTGCTCTATGAGAAAATGTTGTGTGACTAACTGTCCCAGTTAAGACATTATAGTGAATCAAGAGAAAGCTATCAGTATTCACATGTAAACTTTATTAGAGAAATCTGGTCCTTTAGAATTATGGACCCTCCCTTGGGACCAATAATTACTGTCCAAAATGAGATATTATGACTGGCCAACTCCATCTCAAGTTTTTCTGTAAATGGCCATGGAGGAAAATTTCATTCCTAAAAGAAGTATCTTTCATTGTCTGTATAAATATTAGTTAATATTTAAGGTTCAAAAAGTTCTCTCTTAAAAAAATTTAAAAAAAGATTACGTGTGTGTGTGTGTGTGTGTGTGTGTGTGTTTATGTAGGCCAGAGGACAATTTGTGGGAGCCTATGCTCTCCTCCTCTGTGGGTTCCAAGGATCAAACTCAGTCATCAGGCTTGGCAGCAAGTGCCTTTACTGGCTGAGCCATTTCGCTAACACCAGTTAACTCTTAACTCTAGCAATTTTGAGAAAAGATGTAAGTTAAAAAGAAAAAGAAATATGGCACATAAATATGGACAGTGTACATTATAATATTTTTATTAAAAGAAAAGAGCAAAACTTTCCTTATCAGTGTCTTAATCCATTTGGTCAAAAGGTTGCAATCCAGGTTGTTTGGCAAACCTGGCTGCTTTTTTCCCTCCCACAGGCTCCAAAGTACATTTATAAGTAAATTTACCTTGAAGCTGTGACAACTCACCTCGTCTAACTGAACTTGAGAGGGTTGTTATAGTTCCTGGTCGGCCACACTTATTTCTACTAACCTGGGGTGTGAGAAGAATAGAACTAAGCTCTACAGGCATTTAGAAGTCAGAAACGGGAACAACATGGGTGCTGGTACTCCCTCCTCATGAGCAACGGCAGTGCTTTTCTGTCTTTCAGTGGACCCGGGTCACATTTGAGTGTATGCAGAAAGTGCATTCTCCAGCGGAAGAATGGAGCCAGCTAGAGCCAGAGCCAAAGGAAATAACTAAGCTGTATTGATCTGTGCTTATCCTACATTGCTCCTTCCTGCTGAGAAAATGATTTTTTTTTTTTTTTTAGAAAACACCCCTCAGGATCCTTTGTTTGATGTTGTCACTGCTATTTCAAAACAAGAAAACAATTATGCTTAAGCTACGTGGAGAAAATATTTTTCTTGATTTTTTTTTTCTCTTAAGAATGAGTGGGAGGAAATTATACAAAATGAGTAAATGATGGTATTATTTGGAAACCATTCCATTTTCACATAGGCAACCCTAAGATTAAGCAAGGGAGTCTTTGTGAGGAGGATTTTTTTATTATATTGTTTGCATATTTACCAAAATTATCTGACAAAGGATTTTTATTCTCAAATTACTATTTTGAGATCTAGATTTTTTTCCTAGCCCCAAACATCAAAATCACATACAAATTTAAGAATATTCACTAGAACTCTAAAATGAATAGCTCCATAGTTATTTTTAGCTTCTTATAAATTCATTTTACTGAAATTAAGATTAAGTTTTCATTTCTCATTACCAGTGACTACTATGCAATTATCTTTTCATATGAATTGTATAATTTTACTCATGCTGTTTCTGTGGCATCAGAATGAAGATTCTAATCATAAAATTAATTTCTAAAAGTTGTCTGTCTTTTTTCTGTTACTATATCTTATTAGAACTGTAGTCGGTCTCTTGGTCTCTTGGCCCTGGCCACCTCTCTTGGTCAGCAGTTCCTCTCTGTTCTCCCTCCTCCTCTCTTCTCTCATGATTGGGTTTAGGTTGCTAGCCATATCCAGCTGGGACTCTTCCCTCTGCCTGCTTTCTCCCTTATAGCTACAATAAAAATCTTCTCCATACTTAAAAAAACCAACCAACCAACCAACCAACCAACCAACCAACCAACCAACCAAC
>CABHPH010147357.1:738-20293 GCA_902168325.1 Peromyscus nudipes
AAACAACTGTCTTGCCTATTCAGAGGGCCCAGTCCAGTCCCATGGGGGCTCCACAGCTATTGGTCCACAGTTCATGGGTTTCCACTAGTGCAGCCACAAGTTCTTACTGCTAGGAAATCCTTAGCCCAAGAGAGAGCTACTTCCTGTATACTCACACCTATATACCTTTCTGTGCCCTGCCATCTTACTTCCTCTCTCTGCCCAGCTACATCACTTTCCTCTTTCTGCTCAGCTGTATCACTTCCTGTCTGTCTGTACAGACCTCCAGACCTCTATGGTTAACTAGCACTGGGATTAAAGGCATGTGCCACCACATCTGGCTCTGTTTCCAGTGTGGCCTTGAACTCACAGAGATCTGGATGAATCTCTGCCTCCTGAATGCTAGGGTTAAAGGCATGTGTTACCACTGCCTGGCCTCTATTTTTAATATAGTGGCTGACTTTTTCCTCTGATCTCCAGGCAAGCTTTATTTGTTACAGCACAAATAAAATATCACCACAGACATTTATTTTTTATTGGGTGACAAGAGTAGGTTCTGTAAGCTGTGTCACATCATGATCTAGGATTACCTCCTGTGTGCCTACCAGTTAGGCTTACATACACATTGGCACTGTGCGCCAGCTATTGGTGAAGTGGCCTTCCTGGGGTGTAGTATTGCAGTACTGGCTGGTTTTGTGCCTGGTGGAGGAGTAGAGGGCATGCCTGGTAGCTGACCATGTGTTGGCTTCACTATGGAAGTTTTCTGGAGGTGTCAGAAGGGTTCAGAAGCTAGGATCTTGGCCTTTCTGCCTAGTCAAGGCTCTGAGCAGGCAGGGTCTTCATGCCCAACTCACTTGAGCACGGTGGAGTGATGGCAGTCCCTTTGTTGGGGTGCAGTCTACTAGAGGATCTGTTTTCAGTGTGTTGACGAGTCATAGCTGCTTAGCTGTCAGGGAGTGTGCAGTGTGTGCACACGGCCTGCTGCTTAAGGCAGTGTGTTGGCACTTGATCCCAGAGACTTCAAGACACTCAGAATCTGTGCGGGCGATGAGACTCCCTGTGTAGCTACCCAAAGCAGCAATGGGAGACCTTGTGGGGGTTTCCAGCCTGTCTTCGCAATAAGAACTCCAGCTTCCCTGTGGACTTATCTAGAAGATCACATCTTGCCCTTCTCTGGTGTTTCCGACCTGGCCTGTCATGTTCCCCAGGGAACTAACTTCGTAATACTTTCTAGTGTACTTCCTCAGCCACTCTGGTGGAAACAGCAGTTCATTTTGCTCTCTGACCTGTGTCTGTGGTGAGCTGAGCGACTGGTGACTCTGTTGGGCCATCTTGCTGCTTGCTGATGTCACCTTATCTAGAAGCATCTGTGCTTTACTCTTATTTGAAGAACTTCTGTATTCTACACACAACTCCTTTTTTAGAGACACAGTTTTCAGATATTGTCTCCTGACCTCTGACATGCCTTTACATCTTCTTAATACTATCATATGGAAAGCAAATGTTTTGGTATTAATTGATTCTTTTATTATTTTCTTTAATATCTTTTGGAGTAAAATTTAAAATATTTCTTTTGTTTGTTTGTTTGTTTTTCAAGACAGAGTTTCATGTGTAGCCCTGGCTGTCCTGGAATTTACTCCATAGATCAGGCTGATCTCAAACACACAGGGATCTACCTGCCTCTGCCTTCCCGAGTGCTGGGGTTAAAGGCATGTGGCACCACTGCTTGGCTAAAATATAATTTCTAGATGAAAAATTACTAAGATTTTTATCCTATTATATCTTCTAAAATTTTAATAATAGCCTCTATATTTTAGTTTGGTTCACTTTCAATTTTCTTCTTTTATATATGTTTTAACTTTTTTTATTGAAAATATGTTTTTCATATAATTTAGTCTCATCATAGTTTTCCTTCTATTACGTCTCCTCAGATCCTCCTCACTTCTTCACCTACCCAACTCCATATCTTCTTTCTCTTTCTTTTTAGAAAATAAACAGGAAACAAAACAAAACAAAATAATAAAACAAAATAACCCCAACCCAAATACACTAGAATTTTAAAAATAATGAAGGAAAAGCATCACACACACACACAACACACACACACACACACACACACACACACACACACACACACTCAAAACCAAAACCCATTAAAATACAAAAACTGAAACCATAATATACAAGCAAAAGACCAGCAAGGTAAACAATGCCCAAATAAAGCAATATGAAACAAAAATCTCTGAAAATACCATTGAGTTTTTTTGTGTTAGCTGTCTACTGTTGGGTATGGGGTCTGGACTTAAGTATTTTGTATACCTAGCAAGACACAAAATCATTTTATTCTTTTAAAAATAAAGTTATTCAATGCCATGGTCCCATTTGTTGAAAAGATGATCACTTTTCCATTGAGTGCCTTGGCACTTTTGTTGAAATCAATTGACTATATACACATGGAATTATTTCTGGGCTTTATTTAGTTGCATTAAATTATATGCCTATCTTTATGCCAATACCACACTTTCTTGATTGATGTAGTTTTATGATATATTATGACATCAAATAGTGTAAGTCCTCCAACTTTGTTCTTTTATAAAGAATAGTTTTGGCCTGTATAGGTCTCATGAATTTACATATAAATTTTATAGTCAGATGGTCAATTTCTATCAAAAACTTGAAGGAATAATAATTGAGATTAGTATGAACTCACGCATTGATTCAGAAAGAGCAATATCTTTCTGATAATTGATTTGACCTATGAAGATGATATGTCTCTTCGCTTTATACATTCGAGATTTCTTTTAGCAATGTTTCAGTGGATGGATCATATAGATCATATAGATACTTTGTCAAACTTATCCACGATTATTTCAGAACTTCTGATGATATTGTACATAGCAATAGCTTTAAAATTTTAATTTGTGGTTACTTATTGCAGCTTCACAGAAATTTCATTCAAATAACATTTATTGATTAATTTTTTATAGAAATATTAATTTTTACATGTTGGCTTTTTAGGTCTTGCTAAACTTTGTAATTCTTTCCAGTATATTTTTTTCAGATTTCTTGAGGTTTTTTTCTACATATATGATCATGACAATGGTGAATAAAGACAATTTTATGTATCTTCCCCTAAGCTGGTCTTACAAACATCCATAGTTAGGAAGCAGAGAGTGATTGAGTGTGCAGCTCATTTTCTCCTTTTTACTGAGTTCAGTACCCCAGCCTGTGGAATGCGGCTGCCTGCAGTAGGTGGAGTTTTCCCACTTAATTTAGCCTAATCTCTATAATCTTTCACAGGTTGCCCAGAGGCTCATTCATCTGATTGATTCTAGATCCCATCATGTGACAATATCATCCATCACAATATTTAACTGAAGATGTTGTTTGGAAATTGTATTAGCAATCCTGTGTTGTTTTTTGATAACAAATTACTACAAATCTTTGCAGTTTAAAACAACAAATATTTATCACCTCATAATTTTTGTGAGGTTTGTATGCCAAAGCACCTTAGTCGGATGGCTCTGGCTGAGTCTTTCTTGAGTTTTCCTCCAATTAGAGTAGTTTATCTATATCTAAGATTCTTATTTGTGTGGTTTCAGAAACTCAGAGTGGTATTCAGTCTTCCAAATTCTGTTTTATTCAAGAATGAAATTAAAGTTCAAATAGATTGAAAAGTAGAGAGAAAACTTTATTTAAAGTGAAGCAATAATACATGTTAGAAAGTAATGTACTGTCAAGATTGACAGTGGGACACATGAGTGGAAATACCCAAGGCCCTGATTATTGTTTGGGGGAGTTCTTCTTATGGGGTTCGGGAGAAGGAGAAGTTTGTTGCTAAGGATTTAATTTGCTGATTTTCTATTTTGATTGACAGGCATAGGTTACATACATCTTTGCTCACTGTGAATGAATGTTCCTTCCCATAATGTGTCAGATCATAATCATATATATACCCAAATATGCATATGCATATCATGGATTTTTCCTTAAAAGTTCATATGGAGTCACAGTTTTGCCGTATTTTGCATGCATTCAGAACCAGTTCAGGCTGGATCAACCCTCTAACCCTCAGAACAGGATGTACTGGGAATATTTTGAATAGAAACTGTCCAAGTTTGATGGTTGTTAAGGTCATTGTTTGGAGTAGGATGTGCACACAGCTCCATGATGGTAGAGGTCTATCTATGATGCTAGTAGATTCTATGTTCCCATTGGTTAGAGAAGGATGTATATGCATAATACCTGCAGGCAAGGCTTTCAATGCTTTATTGAAAGAGGTTCATATGAATAGCCTAAACCAAGTAGAGTTCCTGGGTTGCTAAGTGATCTCTTATGCTTTCCTGCCTCAGTCTGATTTCTACTACCAACAAAAATTGCTTAGTAAAAGCAGAAAGTCATCAAATTTGTAAGTAGAAGACATAAACTGACAGTCTGACTGATGGTAGTCTCTTTCACTGGAAGCACAGAACCAGAGACTTTAGTACTGCCCGGGGTTTTAGGCACATTCACTCTGCAGAGAAGGGAGGCCTGCTGTACTAACCACAGCTGGGCTGTACCCCTTGCTGACAAGGAAGGTAAGGATCCAACTCCATGCTCACTCACTTGGCTGCTGTCAGGCTCCACTTCTTTGCTAAATATTTGCTGAAAACCTCAGTTTCTTACCACATGGATCTCTCTACAGGTTCCCAGGTGTCTTCCCAGCATGCTAGCTGAGTGCTCCAGACTGAATTATCAGAAAGAGATTTTTTTTTGGCCACATAGATGGAAGCTGTAGTCTTTTTGTAAGATACTGTCAGAAATACAAGCACATAGCTTCCAAGATGCTCTGTTCATTAGATGTGAATTGCTGGGCTCCTTAAAGAAGGGAGAAATATTAAGCAAGTATAGATATATTTTAGAAATTATCACAAGGCTTTTGTAAGCAACCCATAAAAATCATGAAGACTTGAATATTTAAATTTTTTTTCTTCATATAAAAATTTACCTGGTTCAATCTAAAAGCTGAACCTTGTTTTTGTTATCACATCCAAAGGAATGTCATACTGTCATGGAGGCTAACTTTAATATATTTTTGTAATGTGATAAGAATAGGTTTATGTTCTGAGTGGTTTAGAAATGGAAAGGATCTAAGGAGATAACTATAGACTCTATTTCAAGCATTTAAAAAATATTTCATACAAATTAAAAAAAATCTTATGGAATGGAAAAATAACTTCACCCTTTTCTTTCAGATACTTGCAAGTTCATCTTGGTGAGCATCAGCTGAGGTTATTGCCAGGTTAAGTGCAGTGGCAAGGGGATGGAATATATATATTTAAACTGTAGATACCACTGGGATAAATATTATGTCTAAGTTTCTACATTGTATAGACATTCTGAAAGTGTCACATGCAGGACTGTTTAGGAAGGCACTAGCATGATAGAGAACATCACCGCAGGTGACTCACGCCATTTCAAGTTCCTAACAGTGGCATATATTCAATGCCTGGAACCTGCTACCTTTTCTCAAACTTAGTGTGTTTACTGTAAGAAAGGCAGGAAATATTTAAAACACTTTCTCTTTTATTTGCCTAATTTAACTTAATTTCAACATGAGCACTTACAAAACGTATCTTTTGAGTATTAGCTTCACATATTATTAGCCTTAAGCTTTAAGACTGCCATTGGAAATGTATTTTTAAATTTATTTTATATTTTTAGTTTTTGAAATTAAAATATAATTCCATCACTTTCTCCTTTCCCTTTTCTCACTCGGGCATCTCTCATGTTCCCTCCCACTTTCTCTCAACATTATGGCCTTTGGTCTCTTTTTCTTTGATTGTTGTCTCTCACACACAAATGCACACACACACACACACACACACACAAACCCCCCCCCGCCAAAAAAAACCCCAAAAGACCCACAAAGATGACACCAAAAGATACACTAACATGGGAAGTGGAAAACTCATGAGGCCCCAAACCCAAACAGGAAGTAGAAGGAACTAAGGAATGCTGGGAGGAGGATAGATAGTCTTCCCCATGGAGGAGCTCCCTATTGGTTACTCAATACCAAGTGGTCAGCCCTGAAAATGTACTTTTTTTTTCTTTGTCAAAGGTGTATATAGAAAACCAATAGAAATAGTATAAAAGTAGAATAGTTTGTAGAGTTGGAATTCCTCCCTACCCTAGGCCTCTTATGTATCTTGAATAGAAGAATAACTAGATTTCTTTGCAATTTTCATGCCAGCCTATGTATCTGGAGGGATGTGGCTGCATTTAGTAAGTGTGTGTGTGCATGCATATATGCTGTCCCCTTTAACTATACAAGTGGTCCTTCTAACTTCAATACACCTCACAATCACTCCCAGGGTTTTTTAAAACTCAGATTACTAACCCCTCTCTTTTCAGATCGATTCAGAATGCTAGGATTGAGAACGGAGAATGTGCTTGTTCACTAAGTGCCTAGTGATGCTGAGGTTGCTGGTCAGGGCTCACACTTTGGTGTGCATATGGTTGTGTCCCATATTGAAATGAAGTTGAATTTGCATACTAATTGCATGCTTATTTGTTTTTACTTAAGGAACTGAATATTGGCCAAATATTTGCTCCTGTAGGACATAGAGCATCTTTATCATTTTTCAGAATTGAGTGATTTTTTTACTTCTTGAAAATTCCATTCATGTTTGCAATGTATCTTGATTATATACATCCTCCACTACCTCCCTTCAGATAATCCTGGCCCTCACAATATCTCCCATCTCCCTCCCAACTTCATGTCATTTAAAAAATAACCCACTAAAGCTCATTAGTGCTACCCATATGGGAATGCCTATGAGGTCATCCATTGGGATATGGGCAATATACCAATGAGAAAAGTCATCCTTCTTCCTTCAGCAGTCACTTTTATTAGCTCCTCAGTCGGGGTGGGGCATCAGGGACTCCCATCTTTTCCATGTTGGAATTTTTAACTCTTGATCTTGTAGAGGTGATGTTGGAGTACTTACAGAAGAGGGTTAGCTGATGATATTTTGACTTTATCGATTGTGAGAACATTGAATCACATGAATGCTTAGTAAAAATGGCTGAAACATATTTCAGATCATTGGAAATTCTGTTCTAATCCAAGGCTGAAATTTACTGAATGACTAAGAAAAAATGAAACTCAAGTCATCAATTCAGAGAGCAATTAAAAAAAAATCCAATGCTTAAACATAGTACAATACAGAGGCATACTACTCTGATGCTTGCTATAGGGGAATGGCAGTAAAAAACCATTACAAGTCTGTTTTCCATAATTAAAAGATTATTTCTCTAAGAGAAGGATACTATATGCACAGTAAAAAATGCAGCAATTCATTGTATGTGTTAGTCATGGATCTGAGATGTTTTAGGGAGACATTGATGTGCATTGCATGTATGAAATCGTATCTGCTGACAAGTCCCCAGGCCATGTACTCAGAACCAACTACAGTGAAATTCTGCAAGGTAACACAGGCAAGTGTTGCCAGGCTCCTGAGTCATGCATTTGATTTTTTAAAAGAGTTTTCATTTTTTTCCATACAGTATATTTTAATCATATTCTTTTCCCTCCCCCATATCCTTATCTACCACTCCATGTTCTTTCTCAAAACAACTTTCAAATAAAAACAAAAAACAAAAAACAAAACCAAAACCAAAGTCTCCATGAATCAAAACAGAAAAAGCAAACTAAAATGATAATAATATTGATAACTATAAAAATAATAATAGAAAACTAATAAGATAAAAACCTACAAAGCAATATAAAAAAAAAACCTCAAAAAACGTAGTCTGTTTTCTATTGTCCAGCTACTGCTGGGCATGGGCCCCAGAGTGTGATTGATATGCACAGACACTCCAGTGGAGGAAACTGCTGCTTCCTTTCACAGAAAATATCAATTGCATGTAGTTTCTGGGTTAAGAGTGGGCCTTGGTGCCTACCTCCCATTCTCAATGGTGCAGTTTTGTCTGGTTTGAACCTGCGCAGGCATTGTGAGTGCTGTCCCAGTGCCTGTGAGTTTACGTGTTTGCCAGCCGTGTTGTGTGTGGAAGAGTTTCCTTAGAGTCATCCACCACCATCTTTCTGCCTCCTCTTCTGCATGTGTCCCTGAGCCTTGAGGGGATGGGTATGATAAAAACATCCATTTAGGGCTGAGTGCTCCAAAGTCTCTCAGTCTCTGTACATGTCCAGTTGTGGATCGCTGTTTGAATTACCATCTACCACAAGAAAAAACTTCTCTGAAAAAGGTTGAGTGAATGTATTTAACTTTTAATAAATATTTTTATTTATTTATTTGTGGTGTGTGTGTGTGTGTGTGTGTGTGTGTATAGTGGTATTTTATTTGTACTGAAATGTGATTTTATTTGTATGTTAATAAATAAAGTTGCCTAGGGGTCAGAGCTATTAGCAAGCTATAGCGAAAGCCAGTTGTGGTGGTGCATGCCAGTAGGATTTGCTGGAGGAGGTGCACGCCTTTAATCCCAGCACTTGGTAGGCAGAGCTAGGTAGATCTCTGTGTGTTCAAGGATACAGCCAGCATTGGAGACACACGCTCCAATGTGTGTCTGGAGGTCTGTACAGACAAGCAGTGATGAGGCAGTCATGTGGTTGGGTTTACAACCAATGAGAAGACAGGATACAGAGTCTATTTAAAGACAAACAGACAGGAAGTAGCTCTTTTTCAGAGAGGTCTCCTGGCTGAAGAGGCTAGCTGAAGCAGGCGGGTACGCTCTTAGCTCTGACCTCTTGGGCTTTTATCTTTACATTGGCTCTGTGTTTCTTATTTAATAAGATGTTTGGTTACATCTACGTGTGTGTGTGTGTGTGTGTGTGTGTGTGTGTGTGTGTGTGTACCCACAGCTTAGTACAAGTTTCCAGGGTCAAGGACAACCTTAAGAAGTTGGTTTTTCTCTCTCCACCTTGTTGAGGCAGGGTCTCTTGTTTCTGGTCCTATCTGTGTAGTTGGTTATCAGACTGATTGTCCACCAGCTTCTCCCGTCTCTGCCTCTGATAACATCATAGAATTGCTGAAATTGCAAATGTGCACCACCACATGCAGTTTTTCATGTGAGTTTGGGGTCCTGAAAGCAAATCCCCAGACTCACTTGGTAAATGCTTTTATCTGCTGAACTATCTCTCCAGTGCCTGCATGTTTTATTTCTAACTACATTTTGGTAACACGTTCAGAAATTATTTTTTTCTGTTGTTGCCAAAATTTTCTTGAAGTTTACATTAGGTCTCATGACCTCACATTGGGTCACAACCCAGAGTCTGAGACCTTGTGGCACAGAACATCATTTAGGTGTGTTTTCTGGAAAGGTCTGCTTTCAAGGCATCAACAGTTGTTCCCATGAATAGATTTTGATTTCTCCTTCATTAGTGACAAAATTTTTGCTGGGTATATGACTTCTCCTTCAGAACTTGAAAAGGTTTCTGCTGCTTTCTCCTGACCCCTAGCTACTCATGAAAATTCAGAGGTTCATTTGAATTATTTTTCTATATAATTGAGTCAATTTTTTTTGGTAATCCTCAATATTTTTCCTTCACTTTTGGCTTTCAAAAGTTTACTTATTGGTGCCTGCTTGTGATTTTAGCACCTGGAGATGAAGGCAGGAGGATCATATGCTTGAGGTGATCTTGGGACACATGGTCAGGTAGAGGACAGGTTGGTCTGTACAGGGAGATGCTGTCTCGAACAAATAAACAAACAAACCAAAAGTAGTCAAGAAAGACACTTAATTGTGGTCTGTTTTGGTTTCATTTTTTTGGGGGTGGGAGTGGGGGTGGGGCTTAAACTATGTGGGACTTTTTCTTAGTTCAATAGTGATATGATTTTTTCCCCCTGAAAATTAGGGTGGTTTTCTGTTTCTGTCAATATTTATCTGAGTGTACATACAGTTCTACATGCTTCTTATGTCCTCAGACTCTTACGGCCTGTGTGTTTTGTCTCTTGTTATATACATGTGTGTGTGTGTGTGTGTGTGTGTGTGTGTGTACTTTTAGTTTATTTTCTCCCTGTTGTTGAGTGAGTCGTTATTATTGCTTTTATTTTCAATTCACTGTTTATGGGGATATGTGTCAGTGGGTGAATGGGTCTGTATTTGCTTATGTGCAATCCCGTGGGGCATTAGGGGTCTTTCTGTATCATTTTATGTTTTATCCCCTTGAGTAAGGGCCTCTCACTTTCAGATTTTTTTCGATAGGGTGGCCAGCCAGCTAATTCCAATGCTGCCATTACCTACCTATACCTATTCTGGGGTTATAGGCACATGCAGCCATGCATGGCTTTATGTGGGTGCTGGGGATCGGAACTCAGGTCCTCAATCTTGCCTGACAAGCATTTTCACCTATTGTGTCCTCTCCTGATCCCTCCACCCACCTATTTTTTCCTCTTTTTCTTCCATTCTTTTGTTAATTCCATCTATGGAATATTTTACTTAGGTCATATTGTTTTATTTTATGAATTTCCATTTGTTTTTTTCTTTATGTATTTTATTTCTTTGCCAATACTATACTTTCTTACTGAAGTCTTTGTTTTTTGATTGGTGTCATTTTGGTTTTTGAAGCATTTTTATGATGGCTACTTTTAAATATTTGTCAGATTACTTTAACAACTCTATCAACCTTAGGCTGACATTTATTGACTTATGTTTTCATTCAGTTTCTAATCTCAGCTTTTGGTATGACAAGTGAATTTTACCTGATACTTTGAAATTTTGTGCCTTGTGGCAGATACTATCTTCTATTTAAACCTGCATTTTCTGGATTTATATGATTCTACTGGAGCAGTAAAAGCTTCTTATTACTGCCAGATGGGAGGAGAACCACAACTTCCTCACCTTCCTGTACTCAGCAGCCAGTCTCATTGTTTTTGGGGGTAGGTGGTTGGAGAACTCTGGGCTGCCTATGGTCCGCACTAACACTGCATGGAAGATTTTTCATTACTGGAGTTGAAATGGTAGGGTTCCCACTTCCCCACCTCTTAAACAATCTGGTAAAAGGAACTTGGGGTCCCTTGCTAGATTCTATTCAAGGTTGCTCTTCAATGGTTTTGTGGTGTGACTTTTCCTGGAAAGACATGAACAAATGTCTAGTTATCCAAGACAACATCGACAACAAGCCAGAGAAGTGCTTCCGTTCAATTGTAGTTTGGTTAGCCAATGGGATTCTTTAAAATTAACTTACAAGAGTTTCTATGGCTCAATTCAGATGCATCCTTGAAATGCCCATCCCAACATAGGTGATGAGTTGTGGTTAGCTGCATCCCTGAGCTCCGTGCATAACTTGTAAGCATCTCCATTAGAAAGAGTCTCTGCTCTCTGTAATTTATTGCTCAGGTAACTTTGGGGAGGATTCTTGTGAGTCGTGAAATGTTATGAGCTTCTTGAGCCTTGTAATGTTTGTGACCTTTCTAAGTTTTAGGACACTGCAGGACAGAATGTGTTAATGTGGAGGAAATTTAGCTTCTCACCCACTGCACTAGCACTGTTGAGGTGGGTCAGAATGGTTATAATCCTGCAATGGATGGAGTACTTTCCAAAAGCTGTGAGCCTTGCTAGTCTGCCCTTTCCCTCACCTTTGGTTGGAGAGGCTTCTGTTGAGGCTTAATTTTGTGTGGCATTTACAATTTGCCAGGTTCATCAACTGCACGTTTGGGAAATTTGAGGCAAGAGGAAAACCTAAGGGACTCACCATGGTATCCTTTCTTGGAGCCTATGATCCCTAGACTTTTCACATCTTCCAGACTCTCCTAATGTGCCATCCATACACAAAAGCAAAACTTCAGTTCTTGACGGACAGAATAAGGAAAACTACCTGTACTTCGTATGTAAGTAGTAGCCTCTTTATCTTTTACAATTTTGTTCACTAACGCTTTTGTGTTGACTTTTTTTATACTTTGTAGTATAACATTTTTAACTGAAGGGTTGCTTTCAATTATAAAACATATTCCACTAGGACCAAACTATGTGAAAGAAACTGAACAGAAGAAGTATGGGCTCAAGGAGAGTAAGGACAGATGTTAAATATCTGAATACTAATGGAAGATTTTAAATATGTATTAAAAAAGATGGTTAATCAAATTTTTGATTATTTTCAGATTCCTTAGACATATTGAAAATGTGATTTAACAGTCATTTTTCAAGTAAAAATCTTATTAAAAATACATTCCTTGGATTCTTCTGGGAACTATTTCACTTTTATCCCCAATGCCATTATCTTACATCAAACTGTGGGAGTGTAACTGAAATTTAAGTGTAGTGAAGTTAGTTAAAAGGTACCAAGAGCCATAAGGGTTAAAGTATAATAGGTGTCTGGATAGCAAACTTCCTCAGAGGAAAAAAATGTTAGGATTTGTCACAAGTTTAGTTAATTGCTTTCAAAGTGATACAAGTTTGTGAGTGTAATGGGACATTTACTACAATGGGTTCAGGTGGCCTTTATCTGAAGATCTAGGGTGTTGGATGTTCAAGGCCACCAAAGATTGACCTGAGAGAGGGGCTGCTGAGTTCATGCTTTCGTGCCACTAAAGGCAAACGACACAGACATGTCTGAGGGTAAGCAAAGCTGAAGCATGCTGTACTAAAAGGATTCTGGAAAAGTGAGAAACTAAGAAAAAAAGTGGAGAATTAGAGGAAAGTGAAATACACTCCAGAGAGAGAGGGGGGGGGGAGGGGGAGGGGGAGGGAGGGGGAGAGGGAGAGAGAGAGAGGTTCACAAGAGAGAAGAAGCCATTGAACTTCTCTGTCCCGATGTTTTCATCAGGCTAGGCAGAAACTGGACAAAGACGGAGGTATCTGCTGTATGTTGGTTAGTTCTCTGGAATACCATGGGATGAGTCAATGCAAATGATTAGGAAACTGTTGTCTCTTCTCTTTTTGTTCTTAGAAGATACTAAGAAGTAGCCATGGTTGTTCTTTGTAAATTCCTTCTGTATGAGATGACCTGGGGTATCTTTACTGAAATAGGTGGAGGCTGTCTAGCTTCATTAGAGGCAAGGATGTATAAAGCAACAGCATTGTCTTACATATGTTACCCAAAGGTTTCAGAGAAGCCAGGAGGCCCGGCATTGTTAGGTCAGAGCTCTGTTGACAGTTTAGGTTGGCAGTCTCATATTTAGCTACAAGCTTCTTTGTTTCTCATCCTTCATGTTCTTGAGTTGGTTATTTTAGCCCTGATCTTTCTTTTAAACCTGGAGTCCATTGGCTATGGAATATGTATCTGAGGAACTTGCAGGTTTGTTCATTGGCCCCCTTTCCTTCCTACTGACAGAGAGCTAGCTCCTCCATCCAAAGTTAAAGTGTATTGGCTGGTGAATACTTTTCAATTAAGAGAAAGAATACTTAACTAGAATGTTATAGAAATCAGAATTCAGACTAATGATTTTTATGTTTCATATAGTACATGCAAACTATTCAAAATCTTAAAGTACAGAACAAAAAGTCATGTAGATATTTACATTTGGGTTTTAAAGTTTCTGTTTTTATGGGACTGGTCCTCAGTCTAGGCCTGGCATCTATCACTTCTCTTAAGGCTTGGGTCTACTCAAAGACACTCATTATATTCAACTCTCTAGGCTCAAGGAGGAGGGGAATATGGTGAGTTTGAAACTAGCCTGGGCTACATAATGCAACACTCCCTCAAACCATATCAACCTAACAAAACAAGCAAACAGAACTAGTTATCTACTGCTTCAAGAATTGCCTCTTGTATCCTGTTCTCAAGTAATACTCACAGTCAACCATGTTCTTTAGATTGCACTTTAAAATACATTTGGTTAGCAGTTTAATCTTAAAATGTTATATTTACAGTGAACTGGAAATGACATCTTTGGAACTACCAAACCACCTGATGATCAAGAGTAACAGTTGTCAGTTTATAAAAATTGGTAAGGGAAACTGAACCCAAGAACATATTAAGAAGATCATACATCATTAACAAATTGTTTTCTCTTCAGGGACTCAAGGGTAGCTCAATATATGCAAATCAGTAAGGGTGATAGTGTGAAAACAGACTCAAGGAGAAAAAGCCTATCCTCTCAAGAGACAGAAAAGATCTTTAATGATGTTTAGCATCACTTTATGATGAAAGGAAGAAATGAGGACTGGAAGGAACACATTTGAGCACTAAGCAGTCTGATTACAAGGAACGAACAGCCCATACTGTATTAAGTGAGGAAAGACTGAAAGTGTCGTTGTTAAAGTCAGGAATAACATCAGGGTATCATTTTATGTCTTTTACACTTTTATTCAACACAATTCTTGAATACTTAGAGTAATAAAAAAGAGAAGAAAGAAAGGAGACACAAATAGGAAAGGAAGATGTCATATTATTCCTATGAAGACAGCATGGTTTGTGCATAGAAGACTCTATTAGGAAAAGCCGTCTACCCATTCAGTACAGCCTCAAAGAAATTTCCAATTAAATTCTTCACAGAGATAGGAAAGCAATCCAAAATTCAGACTTTGGAGACCTAGAACATTCAAATTCTAACCAGAAATAGCATTGCTGGAGGTATCTCAATACCTGATCTCAAATTATGTTACAGAACCCTGTTGACAAAGTCAGCATGGTAACTGTCATAAACAAAAAAAAAATACAAAGACCAACAAAGTTGCTCAAAATAATGGAGAAAAGACTGATTAAAAAAGGAATATCAGATATCCTACATATCAGAAATTCCATATCACAATTCATAACAGTAGCAACATTACAGTTATGAAGTAGCAGCAAAATAATTTTATGGTTGTGGTCACCACAACATGAGGACCTGTGTTAAAGAGTCACAGTATTGGGAAGGTTGAGAACCAGTGCTCTAGCATGTCTTGCAGGGAGGACAGATTGTAGGTCAGAGGTTTTGTAGCTTGGTTGGTGTTGGTGTTTCTCCTTTGGTAGCCTGCAGAGAACCTGCTAGCACCAAAGGCGCTAGAATATAAGGGGTAGAGATTCCATGTAGGCACCAGCTTGATTTCTCCATGTTTAGTGTGTTGTTTCCCTGATTTTTCTCTCAGTCCATTTGTCATTTGCATATAGGAGAGACACTGACTTTTGTTAATTCATTTTGTATTCAGCTACTGCACTGAAAGAGTTTATCAGCTGTTAGAGTTCCCTGATAGAATTTTTGAGGTTGCTTATGTGTACTATAATCTGCAAATAATGATACTTTGACATCTTCCTTTCCAATTTGTATCCCCTTGATCTCTTTCAGTTGTCTTATTGTGCTTCCTAGAACTTAAATGGCTATATTGGACAGATATGGAGACAGTGGAAAACCTTGTCTTGTTCCTGATTTTAGTGGAATTGCTTTGAGTTTCTCTTCATTTAATTTGATGTTGGCTATAAGATTTCTATAAATTGCCTTTATTATGTTTAGGTATGTCCTTTGTATCCCTAATCTCTTGAGGACTTTTATCACGAAAGGCTGTTGAATTTTGTCAAAGGCCTTTTCTGCATTTAATGAGATGAACATGTAGTTTTGTCTTTCAGTTTGTTTATATGGTGGATTAGATTTTTTGGTTTTTATATCTTGAGCCATACCTACATCTTTAGGATGAAGCCTACTTCATCATCTTGGGTGATTTTTTTCGATGTATTCTTGGATTTGGTTTACAAGTATTTTATTGAGTATTTTTGCATCTATGTTCATAAGGGAAATTGGTTTGTAATTTGCTTTCTTTGTTGGGTCTCTATGTGGTTTGGGTATCAGGGTAATGGTGGCTTCATAAAATGAATTTGCAAATGTTCCTTCTGTGTCTATTTTGTGGAATAATAAGAGGAGTTTTGGTGTTAACTCTTTTTTGAAAGTCTGATAGAATTCTGTGCTAAAACCATTTGGTGCTGGGATTTTTTTGTTGTTGTTGTTGTTGGCAGATTTTAATGACTGTTTCTATTTCACAAGGGTTTATAGGTCTATTTAAATTGTTTATCTGATCTTGATTTAACTTTGGTAAGTGTCACCAATCAAGGAAACTATCCATTTCTTTTAGATTTTCCAATTTGTTGGAGTACAGTTTTTAAAGTATGTCCTTATGATTCTCTGGATTTCCTCGGTGTCTGTTGTTATGTCCACCTTTTTGTTTCTGATTTTGTTAATTTGGATATTCTCTCTGCTGCTTGGTTAGTTTAGCTAAGGATTTGCCCATCTTGTTGACTTTCTCAAAGAACTGACTCTGTTTCCTTGATTATCTGCATTGTTCTCTTTGTTTTTATTTTATTAATTTCAGCCCTGAGTTTGATTATTTCTTGCCATCACTCTTCTTGGGGCTGCTTACTACTTTTTATTCTAGAGTTTCCAGGTGTGTTGATAAGTTGCTAGTATGAGGTCTCTCCAGGTTTTGTTTTTGTTTTTAATATAGGCACTTAGTGCTATGAATTTGCCCCTTAGAACCACTTTCATTGTGTCCCATAAGTTTGAGTATATTGTATATTCATTTTCATTGAAATGTAGATTATTTTATTTATTTCTTCATTTCTGCCTTGACCCATTTTTCATTCAGTAGAGATCTGTTCGTTTTCCATGAGTTTGTAAGCTTTCTGCTGTTTCTATTGTTGTTGATACCCAGCTTTAAGTTGTGGTTTTCTAAATGGATGCAGGAGATATTTTAATTTTTTTTGTATATGTAGAGACTTGTGTTGTGTCTGAGTATGTGGTCAATTGGAGAAAATTCTACGAGGCACAGAGAAGAAGGTATATTCTTTTGTGTTTGGGTAAAATGTTCTGTAAATATCTGTTAAGTCCATGTGTCTTTTAATACCTATTAGCTCCAATATTTTCCTATTTAGTTGTTACCTGGATGACCTGTTCATTGGTGAGAGTGATGTACTGAAGTCTCCCCCTATCAGTGTTTGAGGGTCAATATGTTACTTAAGCTGTAGTAGTGCTTCTTTTACAAACTTGTGTGTCTTTTTGTTTGGGGCATAGATATTAAAAATTGAAATATCATCTTGGTGGATTTTTCCTTTTATAAGTACGTAGTGTCCTACCCCATCTCTTTTGATTAGTTTTCGTTTTAAGTCTATTTTGTTAGATATTAAAATGGCCAAACCAGCTTGCTTCTTAGATCTGTTTGTTTAGAATATCTTTTTTCCAACCCTTTACCTTGAGGTAATGTCTGTCTTCAATGTTGAGGCATGTTTCTTGGGTGCAATAGAAGGATGAATCCTGTTTTTGCATCCATTCTCTTAGTCTGTGTCTTTTACTGGGGAATCGAGGCCATTGATACTGAGACATATCTATGACCAATGATTATTGATTACTGTTACTTTGTTCTTGGTGTGTGTGTGTGTGTGTGTGTGTGTGTGTGTGTGTGTGTGTGTTTCCATGCTTTGGTTTTGTTGGTATGAGATTATTTATTTTCTGTGTTTTTATGGTTGTAGTTAACCTCTTTAGATTGAAGTTTTCCTTCTAGTACCTTTTCTGGGGCTAGATTTGTGGATAGATGTTGTTTACATTCTGCTGCAGAGCTTGGGATGAGCCTGGGGATTTGGATCTTGGGGAACAGATGGAGAAGTGTAGATCTGCAGGCAGCCAACTTGGTTTTCTGGCAGATGGGGTTGGTGGGTTAGCAGGGGTTGCTTGCTGGAGTTCTGGGCTGGGATAAAGTGACCAGTGTGGGGAGGGAGCTTAGACAGGGATCATCTGTGGTGTCCACAGGAGATGTGGGGAGGGGACAGTGAAAGCTGGAGCTGGTGTTTTGTTGCCATGCTGGAGACAAGACTGGGAGATTGGATTTGGGGGGGAGGGTGGAATGGTGAAGGTCTTGAGATGGCTTACCTGTTTCCCTGGCCTGCTCAGCTGGTGTGTTCCCAGGGAATGCCTGTTGGTATTGGAGGCTATGGATATTATGGGATGGGTTGGGGGGGAAGGAAGGCTGTGAGAGAAGACCTTTGTGAGCCATGGGGATAGGGTCGAGAGGAAAGGGGGATTGTGTCAGGTTTTCTGCTACAGAGCTGCGGATGAGACTGGGGGTGGGGGTGGGGGGAGAGACTGGATCTGGATGAGCAGAAGGAACAGTGTGGATCTGCTGTCAGTCTACTTGTTTCCCTGTCAGGAGCAGCCCTTGGGTTGTTAGCCCCTGCCTGCTGGGGTTGGGGGCTGGGACAAGGCAATGACTGTGTCAACGGAGGTTAGAAAGGGAAGATCAGATTGGTGGGAATAATGGGTGATGGTAAAAGGAGGGGTAGGGAAGGCTACCACAGATGTTCTGCTGCAGAGTTTGGGATGAGACTGGGGGACTGGATCTAGGGGAACAGAGGGAAAAGAGAAGATCTGTAGGCAGCTATTAAAATTCTTTTAATCTATCTCTGTTACTAACTATTGTTATCATTTAAATTATTGCATACTTTCTAGTGATTAGAGTTGCTTTATGGTCAGCTATTACAGAATAAATAGTACATAGGAGGGGCCAACTCTCAGTCTGGGTATCAGGAAATCTCCTTGACTCTACATAGAAGTTTTTGTTTGTTTTTTTGTTTTGTTTTTGGAGATGGGACCTATATATAGTTCAAAATGTGATCTTTTCCCCTCAACCATCCAAATGTGCTGGGATTAGGTATATACCATCATGGTAGGTAGATTTATTAGAGTTCTATAAAATTGTGTGTGTGTGTGTGTGTGTGTGTGTGCGCGCGCGCGCGCGCGCGCGGCGCACAAATCTGAGCATGTATGTACATGTACATGTGTGTGTTTTCTTTGTTTTATTTTTAGTTGATAACATTTGGGGTTAGAGATCTTGTAAGGATAAAGGGGGGCTTTCCTCTTCATCTTCTGAAGGTTTGCTGGAATGAATAACATTTTAATAGGAAAAAAACTACAAATGTATTTAACTAATAAATGTGCCTGGGAATATTATGGGGTGTGCCTGAAATTTTCCCATAGACTCATCTGTTGAACACTGTCTTAGTCAATGTTCTATTGCTGTGAAGAGACACCATGACTATGACAATTCTTTAAAAAGAGAGCATTGAACTGGGGTTGGCTTACAATTCAGAGGCTTAGACCATTGTCATCATAACAGGAAGCATGGTGGCTTCCAGGTGAACATGGTGCTGGAGAGCAGCTGACAATTCTACATCCAGATCCACAGGCAGCAGCCAGAAAGAACACTGGGACTAGGTTGGGCTTTTGCGACCCCCTAAGCCTGCCCCTGTTGACACACTTCCTCCAACAAGGCCACCCCTCCCTATCTCTCTCTAATGACAAAGCATTCAAATATTTGAGACTATGGGGGCCATTCCTATTCAAACCACTGCTCAGTCCTCTGCTGATGATACTATTTGGGAAACTTTAGGAGGTGGTTATGGCTGGAGGAGATAGGCCACTGGGGACATGTAATTGTGAATCATAGTATGTTTCTAGTCCCTTGGTAACTCTTTGCTGCCTGTCTGTCATGAGGTAAGTGATTTCTGCCACATGCTCCCACTGTGGATGTTTGGTCTAACTGTGGACCCAGAATCAATGGAACCAATACCCTTGGACTGAGATCTCTCAACCACAATTCCCTTATGTTGCCTATGTCAGATGTTTTATCATAGCCATACAAAACTAACAAACACACACACACACACACACACACA
>CABHPH010147358.1:0-13395 GCA_902168325.1 Peromyscus nudipes
GGTGAGCACTGATCCCCCTAACTCATCCAAGCCAGTGTGCACACAGTGTGCTTAGTGCGTGTGTGACGGCCACACCTCATCTAGCACAGCTCCCTGCTTGGATCCACTGCCTGGGATGACCCTTGACCTTCTTCAGCTCCTCTCCCTCATGGCCCAGGGTGAGATGGGAGGAGGCTGAGGACAATTGCTAGCGGAGGGGCAGAGCAGAGTTGTCAGATCAAGCTGAAGGACAGGCAGGGGTGACTTGAAAGTCCCTCCTTGTGCACAGCCGAAGGTCCCACTGCTATTGGTCAATATCCATTGACTTGCGCCCTCTCTTCTCTAACTTGAAGGGGGGTCTTTGTTGCATAAAGAAGCGTTACCATGGCAACCTCCTGGTTTCACAAAACAGTCTTTCCTCCCAGAACCAATATCTTCCTTCCCTGTCTCTAAGAGAGGCTTTTGGGTGGGACATGGGTTGTTCTAAGCCTCAGGCCTCTGGACGGAAGCCCAGAGTTCAGGCAGGCTTTGCTCCAAACACTCAGGCTTGGTGCCAGGCTGTGAAGCACCAAGTTGGGCAGCAGTTTATGTGGGTGATCTCTATTTCTTGTGTGTCTGTGGCACCCAGTAACGCACCAGGTACTGGCAGGGACCTCCCCAGTGCTGAGGACAAACAGAAGCCTGCCTTCAGGCAGTAATTCCTGGCAGCTTCTTTTCAAGGAAAGGGGAGAAGAAGTAAGACACCTTTGGCCAAGGTTAATAACTGTGAAGGAAATGAAATAAAACCATGTGGCAGACGGACAGCAGTGGAGCTGAGCCTACGCATGGAAGGAAACGCAGCCATGTGAAGCCCTGGGGATGTGAGTGCAAAGGTCCTGAGATGGGTGTGAGCATGGGTGTGTGAGGACTAGGTAGAGGTTAGAGGCCTGGAGTGTAGTGGTCTAGGGAAGGACAACAGGGTATCGCAGGCGTGGGGAGAGGGCTTTGTAAGCTGTCCCAGGAGTGGGGACTTCATAGTAACTGTAGTGAGCAGAGTAGAGGTGTGTGCTTGGAGGACAAGCTGGTCTTGTGCACAAGCATTGAGTAAACCTCATGTGACTCAGGAGTACATCCCCGGCTCCAGAACTGGTCCCGGTGCCTGCCTTGTGGCCCGATGGTTGTTCTCACTGCTACTCAGGGGTCTTCTCCACCAATGTCACTGCTGTCCTCTCTGTGACATTGACATTCTGGTTACGGACAGAGAAGCCTCCTTCTCCATCCCCCACTGGAAACCCCAAAGCTAACTAAGGCTCTTTCTGATGAATGGAGAGACTTGCACCCATGAATCCTTCAGCCAGCCCGGTCCCGGCACTCAATCGCTCATAACTCTGTTAAGAGTGCTGAATGACACCTGCGGCAGCCGGATAAAGGATGAAATAAGAGGTCTGATAAGCGCGATTGATGGCTGTCCTTGCTCAAGATGGGCAGAGGGAAGGGCAGAGGTGGGCCCAGGGTGAGTTATTGCCTCCTTCAGGGTGTTGGGAGCTCCCCCTTGCTCCAGCCTGTGTGCTGAACAGGTTTCCATTAATCCCAGACCTTTGAGAATCTCATACCCAACATTTCAGAGGGGCCCTTACATTCGGGTGTCCCGAGAGCTTCCAAGAAACCAAATGCTTTATTTCAGGATGCAAAGAGAATCTTAGGAGAGTGGAGTACACAGGCCTCTGATGGTGGGGATGGGTGCCTTCCCTGTGTGCCATGGGAGGCACACAGGATTCTTTTTTTACATATGACAGAAAATGAAGCCAGAAGTCTGAGCCCAAATGGCTTTCACTGGCTCAGGTAGCTGAACCGCTGGGAGTGTCTCTTCCTTCACATGTGGTTTGATCTGCACTCCAATGATGAGACCAGTCTTTCTGTTTATCAGACATACACCAGAGCAGGCTCTGTCCTCTCCAGGCTTTCCTCATAACATGACGACTGCCAGAACCTTCTAAAACCACCTGTTTATGCCCAGTGGGAAAAAGTCTCAAAATTGAATTTAAACTACAGCGTGGAATCTCACTGGGTCACGTGTTCCTGTGTTAATTAACCTACCGAGGTACAAGGGAAGATGGGAAATCCTGGCTGGCTAACTCTGAAATTGCATCCTACCCAACTGCATGGCTGGGAAGCTTGGAGTTCTCCAGCGAAGAGAGAGGAGGGACAGTGAGCACGTACCTTATCGTTTCTTACCTTTGCCGGTCTTTCCCTCGTCACCGATGGCAGACCCCATGGACGCATGAGTTCTGCTGTTGCATGCAAAACAGTGTAGCTGTCAGGACTCTGGTTGCAGGTGACAGAAACTCAATCAGAATTGGCAAGAGCCAAAGGCAGCTGTCTCGTGATAGTAAGAGCCGCTGATCTTGCTGCTGGGGTTGGGATTAAGTAGCTCCAGGGCCTTGGAAGGCCTCATCAGGTCATGTCTCTCTCTGTTCTAGGTTTCTTGGTCAATTTCTGAACGGTCCACTGTGGAGGGATGGGATTGGCACAGGTTGGCCAGACCTGGGTCCCCAGTGTGTGCTCGCTACGGAGAGGCTAAGAGAAGAGGACAGAAGGGAACTTGAAGGAAAATAATGGCCTGGAGATTGGGCAAATAGAGTGACCCTGACCCCAGCTGAATTCCAGCACTACATTGATCACACTATTCTCCACAAATACTTCCCCTCACAGGCACAGAACTTGGGCCATTTCCCTTTGCTGGGAGTTAATACATGCCTGATAGGTGCTGCAGAACCAACATCGAGGCTGGTCTGTGGCGGAATCATTGCCTACTCCAGATGCTGTGTTCAGGCCTGTTCAGGAATTACACTCAAACAAGCAAGGGGTGGGAACAGAGGCCCAGAACTGTGAAGCTGTTTGCCTAGGTTGCTCAGCTGGTGAGTGATGGAGTTTGGCACACACATACATCCCTCTGCCTGGCTCTGGAATCCCTGGCTTTACATCTCTTCCTGTATTCCCTTTCCCAACAGGACCCCATCTCCCAAAGTGAACTCCAGGGGAACAGAAATACATCACTGAACAGTGGGGATCTGCTCCAAGAATGTATTTTGTCGTAGGGTGAACATCAGAATACGTTACATAGATTAAGGCTTCTACACTGTCAGAAGGCCACATGATCTTACCAGAGTGCCACTGTGTGTGGCCCATTGCCAGTGGAAGGCTCAAGTTTAGTGAGGCTGCACACAACTGCCTCATGCTGGTTCTATCTGACGGGGTCTCTTTTCTGATGGGCCGCTGTTGCTCTGATGCAGAAGCACTTGTCTAGTGTATATGAGCCCTGGGTTCAATCCCCAGCACTAGAAAAACCACAAAACAAAACAGAAGAGTATACTCTTTTGGTTATTTGAGACAAGATTTCTCTGTGTATAGCCCTGGCTGTCTTGGAATTTACTCTGTAGACCAGGTTGGCCTCAAACTTACAGAGATCCGTCTGCCTCTGCCTCCCAAGTGCTGGGATTAAAGGCGTGTGCCACCACTGCCCAGATAAGAGTGTACTTTTATACCAGGTGTTTTGACTCATGCCTTTAATTTCATCACTCCGATGGCTGAGGCAGGAGGATTGCTGTAAGTTCCAAGGTCTACATAGTGAGTTTCAGGAAGCCAGAGAGAGAGCTACATGGGGTGGGGAAAACCTCACATGGGTGAATACTTGGACTTTTTCTAAGAAAAAGAGACAATGGCTGTGCCACATGCCGTGTGCCTGCACCGAGCAGGGCCTGGCTCCTGTTTGCTTTAAGGGACCTGCCGCCCTTGGTTTCCTGATGACTGTCCTTTCTTCCTAGAGTGCTCTACTTGGCAGTCTTTCTTGGCTCCTTCGACCATTCACATCTTAGCCCAAAGTTGGCTCCTTTGTCCTAGAAACTCACACACACACACACACACACACACACACACACACACACACACACACATGCAGTGTGAGCAGGAATGGACTTGGTTATATTTATATGCTGAATGGACTCAGTTATATTTATATGTTGATTCGTATATGCATATATATAACAATAGTGGTTAAAGAAGAGTATGGGAGGAAGGAGGTTAGATCTGGGAGGAGTGGGAGGGAGGAGAGGGAAGAAATCATACAATTATATTTTAATTAAATTATTAAAAAATAAATATATGAGAAAATGGGGGGAAAAAGCCTTCCCCGAAAGAGCCCCAACACCAACATCATCAGAAATCCTCCTGAAAAGTCGCTGCTGACAAGCTCCATCTCATTAGAGTTAAGTTCCAGGGAAGCAGAGTTCTTGTTGGCTTTGAAGATATTCGATCCTCAGAGCCTAGCGTGAGCGCCAGCACACAGAGGTACCCAAGAAACACTGAAAATGGGAGCTGGGAGCCTCAAGGGCCTTGCAGACTTACGATGTTGCTCCCGGTTGCTGATTCTGTTAGTGTCTCTTGCCCTGTGTGTCCTGCTCCCTGGGAAGAAACTTCTGGCTTATTTGCTACGTACTCGTTATGAGCTGAGTGGCTGGGGGCTGGAGTCCCGGGGAGAGCCACACCTTACAGAGTCGTTAAGACGGATTAATGAGAACTACTGAAGTTATGATGAGTTGGAATATTGATCCTGAGTCAAATGATCTCTTTAGCTTCCTTAATAGCCACTCTTACATCCCATGCCGGTCAGAGGAAACCTTTGGAATATATTAACTTAACAGACCCCTAGCTTCTACGAACCCCAAAGCTAAGAACACTGTCAGGTAACGTCTGAGGTCTCTAGCAGACGTTTCCCAGCTGACCCCACACCACTTGTCTGCTGTTGCCACCAGTGAGTGTGAGATACCTTGACTTATGGCTTTCTTTGGTTTTATACTTACAGAAACTTATGCAACTGGCAGCACATTGGGTCACAGTATTCAGGGCATCCCGAACCTGTGCGCCTAGCCATGCTCATTTGTGCTTGGGTCTAGAATAAATGAGTTCTCACTTCCAGAAAAGAGCTTCTTTTGTGTAGATAGAACCAAGGCATGAGCAATTTTCAGTGGGGGCTGACCTGCTGCTGTATGCACTGACATGTGGCAGAAATGTCCCATGGGTCCCCAGAGGTCATTCTCTGTCCTCTGGGCTCCATATTACCATCGTGGCCTATGAACTGCGGACACACACTGCAGAGCTCTGTGCTGGGCACAGCAGGGTGGGTAGAGTAGGAATGGGGGGTGAGGCTGGGCAGCTTACATCTCTCCAGACATTGGGAGAGAGTAACGACACAGATATCTCCAAGTTCTTTAGGGCCTGGTTCTGGAGCTGCTGCCTGGTGGGAACGGTCCTTACCCAGGACCAGCCCCAGCATCATGGCTGGCCTTTCCTGGATACTCCCAGCCTCTCTCACATTCTGCTGTCTGTGTTGCTTCTACACCTATATCCCTAGTTCTAGGAATGGAAGTTTCTCCCCCATGCATCTTCTACCGTCCCAGGTAAGGGACACATGACCAGTATACCCAGTTGGACACTAACCTGAGGGGTGGGATAGGAAATATCCGTCAGTCCCATTTCTTCCCGGAAAGGAGGCAGGGTAGAGCTGGAGCATGGAACCACAGCCAGTTCCTCCAGGGGCAGGCTGGATAAGAGTGATGCTCCTGGAACAGGACCCAGGTGTTACAAAGGCCTTCCAGACCCGGGCAACAGGGTCAGTCTGCTCCTGTGCCCTGGGCTGCAGGCCTCTGGCTTGACTGCTCTGCTTTCCGGCCCAGGATCCTACTGAGCCATCCCTCTGTCCAGGGTACACCCCTTGTCATTTAGATCCGTTGTTGAAGCATGCATCCCGATCTTCTGGATGGGTCAAAGGAGATGGCTGGTCAGGCTCCAAAGTCCAGGATTCAGATAGGTCCTTGTGGGTCTGGGAAGATGCATTTCCCAGACTGCAGACTCTCGGCTTACCCCAAGGTCCCCCACGGTTTCTTCCCATCACCCCCTGGGTCGTTTGCTTGTCTGCAGTCCCCACTGCACTGGAGTGGACTCTATCGAGGCTTGTCTTGTTTTCTTCCTGGGTATCTGCAGCTCTGAGCACAGGTCCACAAGCAGCAGGAGCCCAGCAACCATTTTCTAGATAAATTAATAAAAGGGACCCCCTCCTAGAGATTAAAGAGGCACTCCCTCCACCTGCCTAACTCAAGAAAAAAGTCTCTAGAAACCTGACTGGATTCAGCATAAAGCAGGCTGCTGCTGCACGATACAATGCCAGAGTTTGAAGAGCATTCCCTACCCTGGGGCACACGCCCCACTAATGAGTCAAAGGAGGATGCTCTAAAGCAGCCCAGTGTTGCCTTTTTTTTTTTTTTTTTTTAAAAAACTAGTTATTCTATAATTGTGTTTCTGACACTTCGCTCTGGCAGCAAGGGAGATGTCGGCAAAATTATTATTATTGTTGTTGTTAGCTAATATTTATTACATAGTCTGCACAGGGTGGGCCTGCTTCTAATCAGTTTTGGTTCACTGAAGACAGTCTTCAGACGACTGTGAAAAGCTGCACAGGGCTACAGAGGAGCACACACCTGCAGTGAGGCTTCCAGGGGCCATCAGGCTGGGCAGTGCGGAGTTTCACACACCTGGGATGCAGAGCACCCCTTGGCCAACCACATCGTAAGACGTGGAAGAATTGAATTCCTCAGAGACTTTCCCTAAGTAAGCCTTCTGGTCTCTCGATGCTTTCACAAATACCCTGCTCTAAGTGCCCTCCTCAACCTCTATCCTACAAGCAGGGCCACAAGATTGCAAAGCCATCTCAGAAGTAAGGATGTTTCGGTGAGCAAGGAGGGGAGAGAGGGAAGGACAGACAGGGCTGGAAGGTTAAGGGAAGAGAGCTATGAACCCCCCACCCCCTAGTCAGAGAGTCTCACCCACCAATCCCCCTCTTCTACCCAGCCCCACATACCAGAAAGACCGTAGCTCTAGACAGCTACCATCCACTTCCAGGGAATGACAGGAGATGGGCCAGGGTCGGGAGGGGGCTCCCACAGGAAAGACACATTTCCTGCCTAATGGGAGGTGACTGGCTTAGTAACGAGCATTCTCGCTAATTTGGAGGAATGATTTAACACAAGGAGAAGCCTAGGAAAATATCTTCTAAATAGAAAAATCTGACCCACCCCACCAGACACCAGTTTGAAGAACCATTTTAACTCCTTGGATTTTGGATCCATCTATACTGGGAGGGAGGGAGAACCCTGTGACTGCCTCCTTGCAGAAGAAGGTGGGAAGGCAGGTCCTAACCAAGGGAAGGAAGCTGCCACACTCTGATTCCCTGCCCCTAGCAATGAATTGGAGGCACGGTTAGGAAGAACCCAGGGTAGACCACTGCCAACCACCTGGTCCAGCTGGATGCTCAGCTCCTAGCCTTCCTGGATTCAGGGACTAGATGAACAGTGTGAATGATAGGGTTCCATTCATGAAGCACCTATTATGTGCCAGGCATCATTGCCCCAGGACCTTGTGGCTAAGTACGTGGTCAGAGTACCTACTCTGAGGTCAGATAGGTTAGGAAGATGACATCAGATAGGTGGGCAGATAAGTGATTAAGGACAGCATCAGGGCAGTGCCAATCAACATGCAGAATGAGAAGCAGAAAGAACCCAAGGCTCTGGAGAGTGCCTCTGTCAGGTAAGAACATGGCAACCAGAAAGGACAGCAAGGAAGAGGGTCTGAGGAGGGAGCCATGATGGAATGTTGTGGGCAGACAGAGCAAGGGAATAAGGGGAAAGAGAGGGCCCTAAAGGAGTCTGGGCTTCATTCTGAGTTGACCTGGGAAGCCATTGGAAGGCTCCAAAATGGAGACTGTGATTTGTGGTCTAGTTTACATTAGAAAAAACATCACCAGAATGTTCTTTTGGGTGAAGAAAATGGGTAGGAAGTGACAGAAAATTCTGAGTGTGGTGAAGTGAGAAGAGAGGGGCCGGGGAGCTGCATGGAGGTGGTGGAGCCTGGGACTGACTTTTGGTGGTGGTCAGCCTCTACTAAGAGACTGCCCTTCTTGGCTGGGGCTATCCTGGGAGAAAAGACCCCCAGAGAAGGGGGTAGGGTTGGGATCTTGGCTGTCTTGAAGTGGGCTTCAAGAGAGGGTGCCCACTTTATTTTTTATTTTTTTATTTTTTTAGAAAAAACAAAAACCTGGAACTTGCTTTGTAGACCAGCCTGGCCTTGAACTCACAGGGATCTGCCTGCCTTTGCCTCCTGAGTGCTGGGATCAAAGTCATGGGCCACCATGCTTGGTGATCCTTTCAGTTTTCAAAGACGGGGTCTCATACTGTTGCCCAGGCTGGCCTGGAATTCACTATATATCCCAGGATGGCCTCTTAACTCCTTTCTGCCTAGTGCAGAGATTACCAGTATAAGCCACCACATTTGGCCTGGGGACCTGTTTCCCTTGTTTTCAGTAAATTGGTCCCTTCAGGCCACCCTCAGCTAATCTGAGAACACCGAGTTTGCAAATGCCACCTCTGGAGGCAGAATTCTGTATATATACAAACCATAGCCTGGGAGTTCCAGATGCCAAGTTGGAGTTCTGAAATTTAAGCCTGAAAACCACTTAGTTTACTCTGCTACTCTCCATGTAGCCAGGCCAGGGAAGGAAGTTCTTCCCTACCCCACACTCTGTGTGCCTCTTCCCACACTCAGAAATCCAGAAGGCAGCAGGACTCTGAGCTGACTGTAGCCTGTGTGCAAGAGAGAAAAAGAAGAGCTGGGCTGATGCTCCTGAGCTCTCTGTGCCTCCCAGGGTCTGCTGCAAGGCAATCAGGGCACCTAGATAGTTCAGGAGTCCAGACGGCGGTGGTTAGCCCTCACACGTCTCATTTCTCTTGCCCCAGGGCTCCAAAGACCACCGTGTCTCAGTTGCCCCTTCCTGGCAGGTGACCTCCACCCCAGCGTTTTCTTGTGGCCCAGACTGGCTGCTGGACTTCCAGTCATCATGCAAGACTGGGAGAGAAAAACAGAGAGGTACAAAGGGGGCTCCAGCTCCTTCTCTTAAAGGCAGCTGCCTGGAAGGGCGGCATGCATTTGCTTACATCTCATTGGCCAAAATTTACTGCATTGACCACACTTAGTTGCAAAGGGGGCTGGGAAGTGTAGTTTTCAGCTGAACCCTTTGTCTAGGACTCTGGTGAGACAGCAGGGTGTGGAAAGCAGGTAGTCACTTCAGTCCCAGGATGTTAACAGTGATGCTGAGTAAATAAGATCAAAGCAAACACCTGTTAGAACTCCCCAAGCCTCTGCCACCTGTTCCCACGTCACCATGTTCCCACAGTCCTCCTCGGTCCTGACTCACGGCTTCCTTCCCTCCTTGTGCCAACACCTCATCTCACCACTCAGGGCTCAGACATTAACTCCTCAGAGAAACCCGTAGGGACCTCCTGACCAGTCAGTCACTGTCAACCAGAGCACTCCAAATGATCTGCCGGTGCTCAGCCTCAGGGTGGCCACTCAACCAGGAGTGTAGAGTCTTATGTCACACGAAACGGTTCAGCGATGACGGTAACGCGTTTAGTGGTAAACCACGGAGATTATAAAGGAGTTGAAACTGAGTGCCATCACAGCCACTGGACAGGCGCTGCAAAGCATTGCTCGCGTGTTCGTGATGACGCTGTGAAAACATGCCTGACCATGGCCCATGCAGCTGTGTCCAGAGCACAGTGCCTGCTGACATGCTAGTTTATGTACTTAGCTTTGTCATTATTTTAGCATGTGTTTGTACTGATTAAGAAAACCGCTGTAAAACAGCATGTCATGTGATGCTGGTAGCAGCACTGTTCATGTGTTCACTGCGTTTACTGCAGTCTATGTTGAGACAGTAGCCTAGAACACCCAGGTGTGCATTCTGACGGTTAGTGTAATTAAGTCACCCGAAGATGCACTCCTCAGAGTGTGCCCTGTTGTTAATGACCTATGACTGTGTTTTTGTGCCTCCTCACTGGTCTTAGGCACATACCAGCGTCACCATAGGAATATGGTTCCTTGGACAACCTCCATGCCTGTCCATTAGAAGAGATGCCTGATTGTACAAAACAGGGAACTTTGCATTGGGCTATAGATGTCCACAATGCCTCCAGCTCATACTACAACTCACCGGGTCCCCTAGGGCTCTTGGTCACACCTTTCTGCCTTCTTTCCTAGGTCAGGCCTCCTGTGTCTAACGTCTCTGGTCATCTTACTTGGTTTAGAATCCTGAGAGGACAGAGAATAGCCCAGCATTTGGGGATCTTGCGTGCTGACCTCTCTTTTCTCCTCTCATTTAGTGAATTGTCTACCTGAACCAAGTTTGGAGTAAGCTTTCAGAATTTGGAAACATTTCTTTCAGTCTTGTAGTTTAGTTGTAGAAACGACCTTGTCCCCAAGTTTGCAACAAAACATTTTGCCTTTTTTTTTTTTTTTTTTCAAAACAAGGATTTTATGTGTAACAGCCCTGGCTGTCCTGGAACTCACTCTGTAGACCAGGCTGGCTTTGAACTCACAGAGATCCACCTGCCTCTGGGATTAAAGGCGTGCACCATCACCGCCTGGCTACTCCTGAGACTTTTTATTGAATGATTTCATTCATGATTTCTTTCTCGACTTCTTGTTACTCAGACGTTAGATCTCTCCAACTGACATTCTAATGCTCCTACTTCCTATTTGCCATTTCTTTGGGGTTTTGCTCTGTTTTCTGTGGGATTTCCTCACATTTGACTTCTTATCTGTCTTTTAAAATCACTTTTTCGTGCTACAATCCCCAAGAGGTGTCCTCTAATTCTGCGCTCCCAGAATGCTCCTGTATCAGTGCTCACAGCTGTGGAGCTGTCTCTTGTCTCCCCGAGGTTACTAATGACACACTGTAAAGGCTTCTGTCACCTCACACGGTCTTGGTTTCTTTAAGTCACCCTTTCCCGTTCGTCTGCTTTGTTCTCTCAATTCTACAAAGGAGGAGCGCTAGTGGAAGGGGACGTCTTCCCACTGCCGTGTGGTAAGGTTTTTTTTTTTTTTTTTTTTTTTTTAAAGACAGGGTTTCTCTGTGCAGCTTTGGAACCTTTCCTGGAACTCACTCTGTAGCCCAGGCTGGCCTCGAACTCACAGAGCTCCGCCTGCCTCTGCCGAGTGCTGAGATTAAAGGTGTGCGCCATCACCGTCCACACGGCTTGTGTGTTAAGGTTTTATGCCACACCCACAGCTGTAGCCAAGTGGTAGAGTGGGACCTTTAAAAGGTGGGACCTAAGCGGGGTGGTGGTGGTGCACATCTTTAATTCCAGCTCTCGGGAGGCAGAGCCAGGTGGATCTCTGTGAGTTCGAGGCCAGCCTGGGCTACCAAGTGAGTCTCAAGAAAGGCACAAAGCTACACAGAGAAACCCTGTCTCGAAAAAACCAAAAAAAAGGTGGGACCTAGTGGGAGGTCTTCAAGTCCGCAAGGGTTTTCCCTTGAGGGAGATGGCAGGCCCCTGGCTACTTCCTGTTCCTCTTTTCTACTTCCAGGTCACAGGGCGAGAAGATTTGTTCCATCCTACTCTCCCGACCATGGTGCATTGTCTTGCAAAAGGTCCCAGAGTGCCAGGCCAAGTGACCTGGAGACTTTAACCAAATGAACCTCTTCTCTCCACATTGCCTGTCTCTCCGAGCAGCTGCTGCTGACTCACACAAGGTGTTCTCCAGCTGTCTGGATCTGCGCTTCCTCAGCTCATGATCCAGCCAAGGCACTCCCCAGCGCCAGAGCACGGAGCTTTGCGTTTGAAGTTGATCAGATTGCCTAGGAAAGAGTCTCCTGCGTGGGGAAAGTGCTCTGGCCTAACAACTTCCAGTGATGACTCGGGAATGGGAGCTGGGCCCCTGCCCTGGCCTTCTGTATCCCTGCTCAGTTTGGATGATTGCAAAGCTCTTAGCTGCATCTTGTCTTGTCGGTCAAGAGCTGAACTATGGGCTCCACTATGGAGGAGGGCAGTGGCCTAAGAGCTGAGACAGAGAATCATCTAGTCTGCTTATTGAAAAGTCGGTGTCTCCTCCAACCTCTGTCCAGTGTTCTTTATACAGTCCTGGCTGACCTAGAACTCACTATGTAGACCAGGCTGGCCTTGAACCCATAGACATCCACCTGCCTCTGTCTCTGAGTGCTGGGATTAAAAGTGTGCATCACCACGTCTGGCCCTTTTCATTTACTGTTACTGTTAGTGTGTGTGCACACACACGTTATGGTGCTGCGTGGAGGTAAGAGGGACAATTTTCAGGAGTCAGTTCTCTCCTTCCACCATGGGTCCCAGGGATGGAACTCAAGTTACTAGACATGCATGGCTTGGACACTCCCCTACCCCCATGCCCCACCACCTCACAGGCTCCTGCTCAGCTGTTTTGAAGCTTCATCTGGAACATCTCCAAAGAAGCTGTCCCCACAAACCTCTCACACCTCTGTCCTACTGTGCTTCTTTGGGCCTGACTTTTGCCCTTCCCAGTCCTGCCCCCTTGACCTCCTCTGCTGTTCCTTCTCCAAAGGCAAACCTGCCTTCCACTCATTGTGCTGCCTTAACAGAACATGGCAGACTGGGGTAAGAGGCTGGAAAAGCCAAGGTGCTGGCAGGTCCAGTGGTGAGGGCCTGGCCTCTACATCCACGTTGGTGCAGAATCACTGTGTCCTCACGGGATGGGAGAGAGGACGAGGAAAGAGGGCTGTCTGTTTATAAGGACATGGATCCATTCGTGGGGACAGCTCTGTAACTCAGTCACTTCTCAAAGATGCCTCGTTTTAGTGTTACCACAAAAGGGATTGGGCTTCCGTGTGAATCACAGAGGAGATACTCCTCACCCTGGCAGATGCCCTCTCCATGGCCGCCTGTGTGTCTTCAGCTCCCTGAAACTTGTTCATGCGCTCTGGCCATCTTCATGCCTTCTGTTTCAGCCCAGGTGGACCTTCTCAGACCTACAGAATGCCCTTGACCACCACACCTGTCTCCAACCATTAAGTTTAAGGATTTTGAGAACTATTTCCCGTTTCTTATATTTATACCTGTTCTCGTAGACATGCAAGCGCCTCCCACTTTATTGCAGAGCACAGGGCCAGGAAACATGCAAAATGGTTGTTTTATTTTTTTTCCTTGCTGTTTGTTTCATAAAATGCTCAAGAACTATCTCTCCATTGCCAAGGAAATAAAGTGCTTATGAATTCATATATGATTTACAGACATAAATGTTAGTGGTGAAAATTATTCACCTCTAGCTGAGCTTAATTTTCAACCAGTTTCTATTATGTAAAAACAATACACCATGAAAGACGGACAATCACTCATGATTCCACTTGGATGGCCCCCTCCTCTCCCTCCCCTCCCCCTCCCCTCCTGTGCTGCCTGTACCTCATCTTTCATTTAAACTTTGTGCTGAGAGCATCCAAGCATATCCAGTTTGCTCTTTGTTGCTTCTGCAATCTCCCCGCCCCCAGGTGTCCCCGCCCCC
>CABHPH010147360.1:16936-76715 GCA_902168325.1 Peromyscus nudipes
TAATAATAATAATAATAATAATAATAATAATAATAATAATAATAATAATAATAAAAGTGTTTTTTAAAGTTTGGAATGGAGCTCAGAAATTACCATTTTAACCGTCACCCCAGGGGCTCTGTCAATGAGCATAGGCAGTACTTTGAGAAACTGAGTCATGCCTGATCACATTGAAAATGTTTGAGTGAGGATCTATGTGTTAGCTGTGTATGCACACAGCATGCTTCTGTGTTTTCTCTGGGAATAATGAAATTTAAAGAGGTTTTCATTTTTTTCTGTACTTTTTAAATTTTTATAATGATCTTGTAATTTTATGTAAGTAGCAAAAGCCCTCAAGTGTTTCCCTCAGGTTGGGAAGAACAGATATATTTCAGAGGAAATACTATATGTGAAGTATGTTTGAGAGAAATAAGACAATCTGTTTTAATTATTTCTTTTATTTTTGAGATTATATAATTACATCATTTCTCTCTTCCCTTTCCTCCCTCTAGGCCCTCTCATATACCTCTTCTTTCTCTCTTTCAAATCCATAGCCTCTTTTTTCATTAGTTGTTGTTACATACATATATGTACACACAGAGATATATTCCTGAATACATAAAACAGTCTGTAAAATATTACTTGTGTGTGTGTGTTTTCAGGGTTGACCATTTGGTATAGGATAACCAGTTGGTCTGCTCTTCCCTGGGGAAGATTATTTCTCCTCCCTCTTGGCATTCCTCAGTTGTCTGTAGTTCTTTGTGCAGGGTTGAGGCTTCCTGGGCTCCCCCGCCCCTGCCCCCACATCCATGTTGGCATGTCTTTTGTTATGTCCTTGTTCTGCTCATGTTTCGGCAGTCACGGTGATGAGACTTTACGGGTGCAGCTTCCCACATTCCTGGGAGACACAATTTAACAGCAAACTCTATGATCCTCTTACAGTCTTTCTGCCCCTTCTTCCACAGTGATCCCTGAGCCTTAGGTGCTGAAGTGCTGAAGTTGTAGAGATGTCCACTGGGACTGGACTCCACAACTCTGCATTTTGATTGGTTGTGGTTTTCTGTAATGGTCTCTGTCTATTGCCAAGAGAAATTTCCTTGATGAGGGGTGAGGCCCACGTTTATATCTGAAGCACTCTATTTTAACTCCTAGAACATGTCTCTTCCTCAGTGGCTCCCAGCTCCTAAGCCTGCCTACCCCTAGGTGCTTGCAGACGGGAGGAATGTCCCACCTTCCATTTTCAGATAATCTATTTTTTTGGCAAAGCCAGAGGCAGAATTGTATCTGAGAATTTGGGCCTGTGGCCTTGAGCTAGACAGCAGGGCCTCCCCTGTCTTCTGCCCCTCCTTTGCCTAGTCTTTGGGGTCCTGGGCCTGGTAAGTTCTCCCTCTGCTCTGCTCCCTGCTTCTCCTGCACCCCCACTGGCCAGGCAGATCTGGGATGGCAATTTTACAGGGCTGTTATTACTTCATTGTTGCCCGCATTGGGCCCCACAACCACTCTGTGCGCCGGCCAGACCTTTCCAGAGAAATGGTTTCCTACGCCTTTACAACGTGAGAGGAAAAAAGGGGCCGTTGGATTTATGGAAACTATATAAAGTTTATGGAGTCTTGGCAGGCCTGAAGTAGGCATGCCTGCAGGAGGGGGGCACGTTTTGAAATGGAGACTGCCATGCAAGTGCATTGGGCCTCTGTCGAGACACCAGACAAAAATCCCTAAGTTCAGGGTGTGCTGTGTGAGCTAGGGCCAGGGAAACCGGAGGGAGGCAGCGGCTGCTAGGGATGGTCTCGGGATGACTTCAAGCACTCCCATAGCATTCCTCAGCATGGCTGTCCTCATTCTGTAGAGTGTGAACTTGCCCAGGGTTGTGCAGTGTGACATGAAGTGGTTGTGCTGGGCAGTCTGGAGGTCCCTCAGACTCTTCTCCTGTGTACTGAGTGATGTGTCCCAGTTTTAAACACTGAAAATATGTCCTTCATATCCTCTTTCAGTTTGGAACTTGTCTGCTGTTTGTGACTGTGTCTGTCTGTCCCCTGCTAGCCATCAGTCATCACCACACCCCTCTTGTAGAAGATGATTTATGTTCAGGTTTGCCCACAGAGATTGTTGGGGACAGAAGCAAAGCCACCTCAGGGTTGGTTCTAAATCAGGGCAGTTTTGGAATACACAGCCTTTGCCTTCAGGAGTCCCTCTGTGTCCTACTTCTCCTGTAGGACCTGTGAAGAGAACCCTATGGGATACAACGTCACTTGTCCCCATCCCTATTATCCTGGGCTCTTCTAATCCATTTTCCCTTTCATTTGTACCATGTGGTATCTTTGTTTCTCTCTCCTACTTGTCTGAATTCTTGGAGTTCAGATTCTGTGAATGCTTAATTCATCATTGCTGACAGGGCCTGTCATGGCTCCAGCGTCTAGTAATCCTTGTATAAATATCAGCTGGGAGTATGGATGGGTGAGTGGATGGATGGGCAGGTAGATGGTTGAGTGGGTAAGTGGATGCCATGTTGGGCAGGTGAATAGGTGGGTAGTTATGTGGGTAGACGGATAGACAGATGGAGGAATGGTAGGAGATAAGTGGTTGGTTGAATGGATGGATGGGTAGAAGAGGTTATGTGGTTGTGGATCAGTGGGTAGATTGGTAGGGCATGTGTAGACCAACAGACACCCCTATTCACATTTGTACCCCCACATGCAGTTAAGTTCTCTCTTAGCCTTCTTACTAAATGCTTTTCTGTTTCAGAACTATACTTCACTCTCTCTGAGGCCAGCTGGAGAAGCTAGCTTGGGTGTTTGAATGTGTGTGTGTAAATACTTTACAATCCCCATAAACTTGTTTAAAGGCAGATGAGGGTGAAAGTATAAACTCTGGCAGTCTTTGGGGAGGGCAGTTTGGAAGTGGCTGTTAAAATTTTAAATGTGCCTACCACTAAGACCCAGCAGCCCCACTTTGAGCTGTCAAGGATGAGAAATGCATTCACATGCTTGTGCACAAAGAGCTGTGTGCCGGGGTGCCGGGGTGCCTGTGCAAGGCTGCACGTTGGGGTGTCACTTCTGTTGGTGGCAGATTAAAAGTTGTCACAGAGTCCATTGAGCAGGGGATGGCAGCCCAGGAAGTACCCTGGAAAACTTCAGTAGTCACAGCGTCCATTGAGCAGGGGATGGTAGCCCAGGGAGTACCCTGGAAAACTTCAGTCACCAAAAAGATCAAGATAGATCTATGTACAGAGGTGGGCAATTCTCAACTGGAGCTTGAGCTGGGCCACTCCAGCTTTCGGAAGTCTCTGGGATTCTGGGACTCAGTCATCTCAGCAAGCGCCTCCTTCTCCTAACTCTTACTTCTGCCAACGGTTCCTTTCCCTCTCCAGGAAGCACAGCCTGCCAGGATCAGAGCTTTAAATCTCAAGTCTACTTGTCAGTGACCTTCTTTAGAAAAGGAGACGGATGAGAGGAAAGCAGTTATGTGCATAATTACTGTCTGCGGGCTCTTCAATTAAAAAGCATGAACGGCACAATATTAAAATCTGATTTATGGGTGCCACTATCTACCTAATAATGTGGCCAAGAGCCCAAAAGCACTGTAGTCATTATGGAAAAGTGAAGCCTTTTTCTCGGGCGGCAGACAAATTGGCTCTCAATTTCTCCTTGCTAAAGGAGTATGAAATGTTTTCTGCCATCTTGAGTGTCTTCTTCTACTGTGCTGAAATCTGTAACTTAGTAATCTGGGGGTAAATTAGGAGTTGTCTGGCTCAGCACCACAGGCAAGTTTCACTGAGAGGCATGGCGGCTGGACACCAAGGTGGCAGCCACCATAGGCCACCGTGCATCAAGATATAGATTCTGGTGCTATGACCCTCAGAGGAACACCACCTAGGTCTTTAATGGGTCTGGGATGGCTAGGATCACAGAGCTCAGGAGGGAGGGGGAGGAAGGGAGGGGCATTTAGCCCCAGTTTATTTATCTGTAAAGAATGTATGTGTAAAACATGTGTGTTCGTGTGTGTGTGTGGGGGTGTGTATAATGCATGTGTGTGGATAGGTATGTACCCACCCAGATGTGCACATGTGGAGACCAGAGGTTGTCTGGTATCTTTCTCTATTGCTCTCCACCATGTGTGAGACATGGTCTCTCATTGAACTTGAGGCTTGCTGTACCATCTAGGCTGGCTGGCCAGGGGTCCCCTAGGACCCACCTTTTTCCGATTCCCCAGACTGGGGTTGCAGAGATACACTGAGGCACCTAGCTTCTACATGGGCACCGAGGATTTGTACTCAGGTCTTCATTCTTACAGAGCAAGCATTTTACCCACTGAGCCATCTCCCCAGGCCCCATTCAAGACAGGGTTTCTCTGTGTAGCTTTGACGCCTTTCCTGGAACTCTCTCTGTATATCAGGCTGGCCTCGAACTCACAGAGATCCTCCTGGCTCTGCCTCCTGAGTGCTGGGTTTAAAGGCATGTGCCACCACCGCCTGGCCATTGTTGCTGTTACAGGTTATCAGGGAGAGATGGAACTGATCACACACTTTCCATCTCCAGGGTAACGGCTGATGTGGGGGCAGACCTGAGGTGATTCCCAGTTCTGCTTCCTGTTGTCCATCCTTAGGACAGTTTCTCCTTAGCAACTGTTGTTGCTAAGGGGGGGGGGCTTGTAAGGCCTACGGTTTAATAAACAACAGAACTTAATTGATGGATGCCAGTGCTCTGCACAATGAGCACTTCTTACTAAGAAGCATAGTGAGAGAGTGCTCTCCCCTTCCAGAAGGAATCCACAGTTTAGGGCTGTCCACTCACCATGGCTAGGCAGCAAGTGTCTGCAGAATCTTCTATTCTTAGCTCTAAAAGTAAAAGCTACAAAACTGGGCATGGCGACACATGTATATAAAGCCAGGACTACGGAGGCCGAGGCAGGAGGGTCCCGAGTTGGAAGCCATCCTTGACCTTATCTCAAAACACCTGGAAACTTGGGAGTGGACACCTCATCCCCAGCTTGCTGAGCAGAAGTGGTGATGGGATAATGGCCTGAACCAGGAATCTGGAAGGTGACAGGGAGTCTGACCCTAAGACTGGGAGACTATTTCTCCAACACCCCAGCACATCCCAGAGCTCCCATCCAATCCCTAACCATTGGCTCCATCCCAGCCTGGGACTGAGCCAGAGGTGCTCTGGGATTAGAGATGCTCTCTACTATGTCTGGCTTTCCCTGGGTTCTGGGCATCCTAATTCTGGTCCTCATGCTTGCCTGGCAAGGGCTTTACCCACTGAACCATCTCCCCATCCCATGGCTCTGTACCCCTACCTCTCGGCAGCTGCGTAGCCTGTGTCTTTTGTGTGTGACTATTTCACTTCCCGCCAGAGCTTATTCACCTTACAGGTGGATGGTTGGACACTTACAGTCAGTGTGAATTCATGGGGTACTTAGAGGCTCAAGCTTGGGCTGGAAAACTGGGATCAGGTGCTGCATAAGGCCCTGGTGCCCCGCTTCTGTGAAGAGTTCTGCTCATGCTGGGGACCCTAGAGAGGACCCTGCAGGGGACAGTCTGCCATCTGCCTATGTGGAATCTCCCTGGGAAGGGAGAGCAAGATTTTGCCCATGTTTCTTCTGCGCCCTGGTTAATGGCCTTTCTTTGTTTGCAGTTGAGAGGGAAAATGTGCAGAAGAGGACTTTTACACGATGGATAAACCTGCACCTCGAAAAGGCAAGTGGGGGTCTGGGAGCTGGTGAGTGAAGCATTCACCTGTGTTCACCTGCAACTACATTGGTGTTCTGTAGGATGGCAGGGAGGAGACATGACTCCCCTTCCCCCACACCACTCTGCACATGAGTGTGCACACGTGCGTGCGTGCGTGTGTGTGTGTGTGTGTGTGTGTGTGTGTGTGTGACTTTGTGTGCTGTATAGTATGTATGTGTGTGGACATGTTTGTGTTCATATATGTAAGTGTGTGGAAGTCAGAGGACAGCCTTGGGTGTCAGTCCTTAACTGCCACCCTGTTGAGACAAGGTCTCTTGCTCACTGCTATACACACCAGGCTAGCCCATCCATGAGCTTCTGTGGATTTTCCCATTTCTACCTCCCATCTCGACCTAGGTGCACAGGGATTACAAACGCACGCTACCACATCTGGGTTCTGGGTGTCGGAACTCTGTCCCCAGACTTCTATGGCGAGGGCTCTGTGCACTAAGCCGTCTCCCCAGCCTGTGGCTCTGTGCATTTGTGTCTTTATGGGTGTCCTCTCACTGCTGTCCACGCTCAGCATGGGAAGCAGACACAGCTGCTCTGTGATTACCGGGGTAGCTGAGGAGGAGAATCCATGAGTGGACAGTGGAAGGTGTTCCATGTTGAACAATTCCAGTGCTTCCATGGACAGAAGACCATCTCTCTCCAGCTTAGACACGATCCAGCTGTCCACTCTGGGACTGTTAGCAGTCATTTGAATTGACTTATGCAAGAGCTGTGAACATCCTTTAGCAAAGCCACTTTAACATTGCGGTTAAGAGCCATACTCTGTATCAGGCAGCCTGCTTCATGCCACACACTGCCAGGCCTCCTTGAATCCTCCCCTAGCCCAGAATAGACTGTGAGGATGAGGACATGGGTGCCCAGATGTCCCAAGGCTTTCCTGAGCTCTTCCACAGCTTCTCAGTGATTCTTCTCTTTCCCCTTCCTTCTCACGTTCTTTGACCGTGCAACTTGAGTTTTACATTGTGTCTGCAAGCTGCTGCTGCACACACAAGCTGCTGCACACACAAGATGCACACATAAGCTGCACACACAAGCTGCTGCTGCACACACAAGCTGCTGCTGCACACACAAGCTGTTGCTGCACACACAAGCTCCTGCTGCCACACACATAAGCTATATACATAAGCTGCACACACAAGCTGCTGCTGCACACACAAGCTGCTGCTGTACACATGGCACCGAGGTAGCTGATGCAGTCCCAGGCAGGAGGAGCTGAGGAGAGAAAAGGCGAGCAGGTGAACAACACTCAGTAAAGGGAGGGACGCCTGCAGAAATGCAAGCTCCCCATGCACGTAAGGCTGGACCTGTGAGCCCTGGGAATATAATTGTCCCAAGTGTCCTGAGGCTGCAGGAACAAACACACTTCTTGACTTTTTTTTTTAAAGCTGATATATGGAGCTGAGGATGGGGAGCAGTTGGTAGGGTACTTACTCAGCATATACAAAGCCCTAGGTTCAATTCCTAGCACCACATAAGGCAGGTGTGGTGATACACATCTGTAATCCCAGCAACTTGGGAGGTGGAGGCAGGAAAATCAGAAGTTCAGGTTGTCCTTGGCCAGCCTGGGCTACATGAGACCATCTTGGGAAAAAGCCAGATGATTTGATGCTTCTTGTATCAACACCACCTCTTCTTCCCTATGGGCACTCTCTTGTTCTCCATCTACACTCCCCCACCAGTCTCCCCGTCTTCTGGAAGCTAGCTGTACCCCCACTGTAGGGAATTTCAAGCATTTCTCTCCTCTTCAAAGGTAAGAGCACAACCATTGATGACCTGGAACGGTGGTTCTCGACCTGTAGGTCTGACCCCCAGGGAGTTGTTGAATGACCCTTTCACAAGGGTCACATATCAAATATTTATATCATGATTCATAACATTAGCAAAATTATACTTAGGAAGTAGCAATGAAAATAATCTATGGTTGGGGGTCACCACAACATGAAGAACTGTATTAGAGGGTCACAGCATTAGGAAGGTTGAGAACCACTGATCTGGAAGAAACCAGTGCAGTTATTAGAAAGCAGGAAGCAGCACTCCCAGCTGAAGCAGTTCACTTTCACACTTGACTATGTCCTGAGCAGGCACATGTGTCCCATCCCTCCTTCAGCACGGGTGACATGGCGCTGTCACATCACCCGCGAGCATCTGGGCCGTGAGATGGAAAATGACAAGGATCACACTTGAAGCATGATAAATCATTTGCTGGTTGTTTTGACTGTGGGCACATTTTTGGCATTGCTCATAAAGTGAAACATGGCTGGGGTTTGGGGAGGACAAAGAAGGAAAGCCAGTCTCCAAATCTGAGCTTGGTGAACTCCTAAATTAATGCCTGATGCATGTCAGCCTGGTTGAGAAGTCTTAGCAGGGGACAGGGCAGAGCCAGAAAGTCTTTCTTTCTTTTTATAGTAAAAATAAATACTGGAAAGAGCAGAGAGTCGTGTAACAAATGCCCCACACTTACCTGCCACCCAGTGTGAACCTCTTTGAGCCTGCATTTGTCATGTCAAGGACATTCTCCTTGGCCAGACCTGCCCTTGTCCCTTTTGGTGGGGGTCGGGGTCGAGTAGGTAGCATGTAGCACCCATTCTGAAGATAAATCAGACAGCACCTGAAAGCGATGCATAATAAGCAGAGAGAAATTAACGGCCCCATTTCCAGCCCTGAGACTTCTAAAAACAACCTTTCATGAGAAGGAAACCTAGGAAGTCCTTGGTGAATTGGGCTTAACTGCAATTTGAAGGCTGTCAGGAATATTTACAGAGTCTCTGGCTTCTGGAAAAATTCCTTAATTTACAGAAGGAGTTCGGTCATGCGGAAACCCTGGGGGGGTTAGGGGTACTGTGGCTCCAGCCCGAGCAGACCCCTGAAGCCTGGGGAATGTTGGTCCAGGGAGTGTTTGGGCTGGAGTGGTTTCAGTCTAGCCCCCTGCCGTCCAGCGGCGGACTCTGGCCAAGGTCGTCTCTGATGCAGCAGCCCTTCCAGGCACAGCCGATGGAAATTAGCCTGGGGTCAGACTCTACCCCTGTCAGGCGGCTAACTGGAAATTTTGTTAGCCCATTCATCAGGGGTGTTTTGTTGGGGTCTTTTAAAAGGAAGTAGTCTGCCGGGCCAGGAATGTGACTGGGGCTGCAGGATTTGCAAAGAAAATACATTGCCTTTTGGTTCAGACTCACTGATGCCCTGGAGGCCATACCCCCCTTTTTTTTGTGCACCTGTAGGTAGCCTCATCCTATATTTTGGCTAACTGGGGCAGGGAACTGGGACTCATATAAAGGGTGAGGAAGTGCCACCTTCCTTAATAAGCAGTAAAATGCAGGCCCACCAAGGGGCCACGGAAGGGAGGAGGCATTCCCAGAGAAAGTGCTGGCTGAACTAACCTTGTGTTGAGATTTTCCTTACCCCTGGGTGTGTGCTGGGAAGAGCTGCCACTGCCCTGGTTATGAAGGGGCACTGCATCCTGTTTCCCATTGTCCCTGAGGGTACATGAAGCATCCAGTCACTCCCTTAACCTGGATAGAAGGTAAGGGGGAATTCCAACCAAGGCCGCAGGAGCTCAAGAATGCAGGCCTCAGATCCGCTCTTACATGAATCTCCACTGCATTCATTTCGGCAGTTGAAGGCCAGATACAGGAAACAGGATTTTACCAAATAGCTATTTGATGATCACCCAGCCTTTTTGAGCCTCAGTTTCCCCAAATCTGAAGTGAAGGCTTGCACTAGGTAATTTCCCATGAGCCCTAACAGAATGTGTGTGTGTGTGTGTGTGTGTGTGTGTGTGTGTGTGTGTGTGTTTTAATGAGTGTGCTGATGCATGTGCATGGGTAGAAAATGGGTGCGTGGGAGGCCAGAGGTTAACCTCAAGTGTTGTTTCTAAGAAGCAACCCACCCTGTTTTTTTGAGACAGTGTCTCTTCCTGGGACTGGGCTCACTGTTTCAGCAAAGCTGGTTGGCCACCAAGCTTCAGGGGTCCCCCTGTGTCTCCCTCCCAGCATTGGGATAACAGCTTTTTATGTGGGCACGGGGCGGGGGGGACCCCAGGTCTTCATGCTTGTGCAGCGGCAGGCACTTTATCAACTGAGCTGTCATCACCTTGGACCCAAAATTCTTTTATGCTTGGGAAGCCTCTGGGGGTGTGCCATTTTTTTCTCTCCTTAAACGAAAGCCTGAATGTGGCCCAGCCCTGGGGTCTGAGATCTCATGTGAGGTGGGCCTCCAAAGCCACTTAATCAGTTCCCTGTTGCAGAATCCCTTACACAGCTCTCCTGCCGAGCTGCCCCACACCTGCTGGCCAGAGGTCCCTTCCAGGCCGATGGGCTTCTGGCTCCACAGATGACCCTTCTGCCTGCAAGTTTCTCTCTCTTTAAAAAAAAAAAGTATTTAACTTTATGTGCATTGGTGTGAAGGTGATAGGTTCTCCCGGAACTGGAGTTACAGACAGCTGTGAGCGGCCATGTGGGTGCTAGGAATTGAACCCTGGGTCCTCTGGAAGAGCAGCCACTGCTCTGAACCCCTGAGCCATCTCTCCAGCCCCACAAGTTTCTCCCTTGAGCAAGCACTGCATGGTGAAGTAGTTCTGTTGATCACCCAGGTCACTAATCAACTGCTTTTCCTCCTGTCCTACAGTGTGACCCACCTCTAGAAGTTACGGACCTGTTCGTTGATATCCAAGATGGCAAAATCCTGATGGCTTTGCTGGAAGTCCTCTCCGGGCGAAATCTGGTATGTGGTGTGTTGGGAAAAAATGCAAAAGGAAGTACTTCCAAAGGCTGCGTTTTCATGTGAGCGTCAACTTTTCATCACTGCGACAAAGCGCCCCAGTCAGCTACTTCAAGGAGGAAGGGTTTGTTGGGGCTCGTGGGTTCAGAAGTGGCTGTAGCCACTTGGTCCTGTTGCTTTGGACCTGAGAAAAGACAGCACATCACAAGAATGTGTCGCAGGGAAGCTTCTAATCTCATGGCAGCAAAAAGAAAGGGACCAGGGATCCCAATATCATCCTCAAGGGCACAGCTCCGAAGACCTAACTTCCTCCCACCAGGCCCCATCTCCTAAAGGTTCCATCACCAGCCGGTAACCCCATAGCCTGGAATGTATAGGCCAATAACACCTGAAGGCTGTAGGCAACCATGACATCGGGTATACATGCATGCACACATCCACACAGAGTGTAACTCAGTATCAGGAAATGCTGAAGGGTGACATTCCTTTATAATGTGAGGTGGGGCACTGGTGAGATGACTCAGTAGCTAAGAGCACTTCCTGCTCTTCCAGAGGACCTAAGTTCTGTTCCAAGCACCCACGTCGGACAGCTCACGATGGTCTCTAACTCCAACTCCAGAGTGTCCCGGTACTCCTCTCTGCCCTCTGAGGGTACCTGCGCACATATGCATAAATAAATTGAAAATAAATAAAGAGGGACATGAGAGCTGGAGAGATAGCTCAGCAGTTAAGAACACTGGCTGCTCTTGCAAGAGGACGCAGGTTCAATTCTCAGCACCACATGGGAGCCTACAACCACTCTAACTCCAGTTCAAGGGTATCTGGTGCCCTTTTGTGGCCTCTGCAGACACTACACACACATGGTACACATATACACATGCACTCACATACATAAAATAAAAACAAGTGAATCTTAAAGAAAATGAATGATATGAACATATGTAACTGAGTAGTATCTGTTTTTCTTTATTATTATTATTATTTTGTTATTGTGTATTTGTGCACACATGTTGGGTGTGTGTGCATGTAATAAGGTGTACATATAGAGATCAGAGCACAACTTGAGGAAGTCAGTTCTTTCCTTCCCTTGTGGGTTCCTGGGATCGAACTCAGATCACCAGGCTTGCATGACAAGCACTTTTACTTGCTGGTCCATATCTTTTTCAGTTTGTCGTTTGTTTTTAAAGCAAACCTGTTTTAGTAGGTAAAGAAGTAAGTGAATGCCCGGTGTTTTCAGTGAGCCTGTGGTGGTTAAGAATTGAAATTGAAGGATCAAGTTAGCTAAGCCTTGTGCTAACCAGAGTTACAGCTTAAAATTAGGGAAAACCATCCCATGGTTGTTGGATGAGAATAGGTAGCCTCTCAGTGCTAGGAGCACCCGTTAGTGTAGCCACCAAAAATGTTCCCAAGCATTGTCAGATGTGCCCCCATGATCCCCACTTCCCCACCGCCAGGGTGGCAAATGATCCAGTCCAAGATGCCAGTCATAGGGTCTGGGGAAATGGCCCAGCAGTTAAGCGTGATTTTGGCTCTTGTGGAGGGCTGGAGTTTGATTTGTAGCATCCACATTGGGTGGCTCACCATTGCCTGTATCTCCAGCCCTAGAGGATCCAAAGTACCCCTCCAGCCTCCACTTCCCCTGGCATCTGCACCTATGTGCACATGCTCACATAAATAAAAATAAAGCCTTTTTTTTTTTTTTTTTAAGGTCAGATGTGTTTAAGTTGAGAAACTGGCTCAAGGCATGAGTGTTTACTTGGGCTCCGGCGGTCCTTTATGCTGGACGCAGGTGCCGTGACAGATGCAGCACAATACAGCCCGCTCTGGCTCTGGACCTGACTCGAAAAGCATGACTTCTCGCCCGGCGTGCTGGCATGCTCCTTTAGTCCCAGCACTCGGGAGGCAGACGCAGGCAGATCTCTGTGAGATTGAGGCCAGCCTGGTCTACAGAGTGAGTTCCAGGACAGCCAGGGCTACACAGAGAAACCCTGTCTCAAAACAGACAAACAGACAACAAATGGCACGACCTCTCTTCTCAGACCCATGGGGTTGGGGCCTGTCACACCCATTCACACTCACAACATAGAAGATGCCAGTGTGTGCACTCAGGGCAGACAGCTGTGCAAAGCTGGGTGAGGCATTCTCAGCACGTCCCAGTGAACAAGCTGCAGGGCCCCCCAAAGACTTCGTAAGAAAGCGAATTCTGAGCCCTTGTTCTATGTTCCCAAGAGGCAGGCTCCCACTTTGAAGCCAGGGCACATGGCAACAACCTTCATGTCCTTGACCTTTGACCCTGCAGCTCAGCAAAAAAAGAGTCCACTGCCTACTGGTAGAGCTCAGTGGGTCCTTTCTGGTGGAACTGGCACGTGTGTTCTCTGGAGACGAGCTCACTGTGGCACTCCGTGCAGAACTCACCCTGTCAGGATTGGAGCTGCAGCCTGCAGCTGGCTTTTGTGCATTCTCCCCCAAGCCCTGTGTGAAAAAGTGCTTAGCCAGAAACCAGCCACATCTGCTGCTGCTGGGGAGGCTGAGCCGAGCGGTGAAGAGGAAGACAGCAAGCCGGCTTCCCTAGCCAAAGAGTCACGTGTGCTATGAGAGCATGTTACTGCAGGTCCCTAGAGGAGGGAGGCTGCTGGCTGGACAGAAAACTAGACGCATTTGTCCCATGTCGAGATTCCCTGTTCACCATCTCCAGTGAGTCAGGTTCCAGGATCCCAGTGTCACAGTGGCATTTGGATAGTGTTTTCAACACCATCCTTAACCTTCTCCAAAAGCAAATGATAAAGGACAGGCGCCCACTGTGGTCCTGGGGCGCTACGGCGCCTGCACCTGCTTAGCGGTGTCTTCTCTTGTTTTTCAGCTGCATGAATACAAATCCTCATCACATCGTATTTTTCGGTTGAACAACATAGCAAAAGCACTTAAGTTTCTGGAAGATAGCAATGTAAGTATTTGAAGCCCGTCTCGATAACACAAGCTTGCCCTGGGGAGAAAGAGCAGAATTTTGAAGTTTGGTGTGGTCATGAGGGAAGTGGAAAAAGTTTTAATAGCGGAAATAGCCAACCCCTCCCAAGCTTGGGGTGAAGGACAGTCACTTGGAGAAGCTACATTTTGGGATGTGGTCCCAATGTCCTGCCCACCCTGTTTGTGCCTGTGGGTGGGCAGTCTGAGAGGGGGACAGCAGCTGGTGGGTTCCCAGAGCTGTGGGATTCATTGCTAGAATGTAGCTTTCTCTTGGAACTTGAGGACATGACGGTCAGTGTGGCAGAGGAAATGACAGCAGCCTGGCTTTGTCGTGAGGTTTTCTGGGTCCGCATTTGGAACTGTTTCTTGTTTGTCACAGGTGGGAAGGGGAGGTCCAGGGGTGACCTCCCCAAAGCCTCCTTTCTTTTTGGTTTTTCGAGACAGGATTTCTCTGTGTAGCTTTGTGCCTTTCCTGGAGCTCACTCTGTAACCCAGGCTGGCCTCGAACTCACAGAGATCTGCCTGCCTCTGCCTCCCGAGTGCTGGGATTAAAGGCATGCGCCACCACCACCTGGTTAAGCCTCCTTTCACTAGGTTTGTTTCTGGACTGGTCTGAGTAAAAACAGTCTTCAGCTTGTCTCACCGGTTGACACAGAGTAAACATTACCCCAAGATGCAGATCCCTTGAGGTTCTGTGTGTTAGTCAGGCAGGTGTGCACTATCTCAGCAGAAAGGGAACCGGGTGAAGGATGTCCAGTAGCTCATGAAGGGACCCAGAGAATCGAGGATGGAGCCTGGGAAAAGCCGGGTACCTAGACCGTCTCAGAACCTGCTGAAGGACGGGAGTAGACGTGACCCTCCTTTTCTGACTGCTCTCCTGCAGCCTGGGGAAGGTGTTCACCACTGCAGTGTTGTCCTGAGCAGAATGATGTGATGTCAAGCCTGGGGCTGAGCCACAGCCCCGGATACAAGTGGAGTGGGAAGCACAGTTACCACCACAGAGGAGGGGGATCTGTCTCCCAGTCGCCACAGTAGAGAAAGTCCTGGATGCCAAAGGTTCAGATGATGGTGACCACAAAACACCCCAGTGCACCTTTGATATCAGAGCCTTTAAAGGTGGAAACAGACCAGGAATTTATCAGCTGACGGATGGATCAGCACTCCTGTGGAATATTACTTGGTTGTGAAAAATAATTTGGTGCTGGGGTGTTATGGCATAGGACCTCAAGCACAGTGTACTGAGTGACAGAAGCCAGGCCGACATGAAGAGGGATTCTTACATGGTTCCATCCACGTGAAATTCCTGTGGTGGAGAAATAGACTGATTAGTGGTGGCTTAGGTCTGGGAGGAGGTAGAGGGATGCAGGATGGTGACTCATGGGTCCAGGGCCGCTCTTAGAAATGGTAAATGTGGTCCACAGTCTGCTGCAGTAGTGTTCACACAAGTCTGCAAATACACCAAACCCACTGAATCGAATGCTCTAAATGGGAGGCTTGAAAACGTCGGCCTCATCTCAGTGAAGTTTAAAATACAAGCCCTTCCCAGATTCACTTAAGGGCTCCCTCTGGGGGCTCAGGAACACTGTCAGCCTCTACTTGAGCGAGGATCAGCCTTGCCTTAGTGTGACTAGGCTTCAGTTTCCAATCCTGGCCTCCCCACTCACTTCTAGGGACTGTGGGACAATCACATACCTCTCTAAATAGAAGGATCAGAAACAGAACTCAGAGAGCTGTTGAGGTGGTGTGCCCACCCCCGCCAAGCGCGGTGTGGCCGTTCTCTGCCACGTCCCTGGCTTGACTGACTTGTGATGACACTCACCTGTGTTCCATCCATTTACTTTCCTGAAGCGGTGTCCCCTCTGAATTCCAAAGGAGCCCTTATTTGGAAGAGGAGATGGGTGGGGCCTTCACGCACCTGCCTAGGTTACTCCTTCTCCTTCTGCCTTAGTAGACTGTGAGATGGTCTCCCACTGTTAATGCCCACATGGGTGGGTCTGGTCACAGTTACCCAGGCATGTCATAGGCTTCCATCTGAGTGTCTTTGTGGATCTGGGCTATACCTAGCATTTGGGGAGAATCAGTTAATAAGATGCACATGAGCCTTGGAGATGGTTGGGGTCCAGAGGAAAGAGCGTTCATGCAGGTAACATGCTGTTTGACACTCCAAGGCACAAAGAGGAGCCTCAGCCGCACAGAGATGAGGATATGTGGCCTGAGGAGTCTTCACGTGAGGGTGTTCCTGCCATAGAGGAATCGAAGTACACGTGGTACCATGGGAAAGCATGGCAGAGGCTGAGAAGGCCTGCTCTTCTGTACTCCACGTGTGAGCCTTTTCCAGGCTGTCTGCTCTAGCACCCTCACAGGACCACGGACCATTGACCCCACTTTCCCTTTTATTTATTTATTTTATAGCAACATTTAGAAACATTTCAGCGTGGATGGATGGTAGCTCAGTGCCTCATTTGGCTCCGTTTCCCAGGCAGGGGAATGATGATCTAGGAGGAAGGTGATGATGGAGAGGACAAGATAATCTCCCAGAAGCATGCTGTGTCCCGTTCCCAGAATACACAAAATTACTTAGGGAGCCTTGCTTGTCCCACTTTGTGCCACTGCTTGGATTCCAAGAAGGGCAGGCCTCAGTGGCTTTGCTGCGTCCTTGGTGGCAGTGCCCACAGCTGGGTGGGAAGTAGGTGCAAACAGCAACCAAACCTGCTGTTCTGGGGTCCTGGGACCAGCCAGTGTACACCCGTCCTTCCCTTCAACTGTGGGTTACAGAGAGCCTCCCCCTGGGACCATCTCGGACCTCCAGTTAAGTTACTCAGGCCAAGCCTTGGCTTTGTCACCTTTGAAATGGGGACACTGAGAGAGTTAAAGGAACTAACTTGGGAAGCCATTGTCGTGAAAGCTCCCACGTCACCTCTCTTAACCTGTCTGCTCAGAGGAGAGAAAATGTGGTCCCGTAACCCAGTAATCTCACAGTATGCAGGGAGGCAAAGCAAGCTGAGTTAGGGGGAAGAGGAGGGGACATGCCCCTGGAGAGCTGCAGTGTCGTGATTTTATTGTCCATCCATCACCATGGATGGGAGAAGCGGGACTGTACACTGAAGATGAGAATAACAGTCCCTTTAAGTATTTGCAGTTCACTGGACTGGAATGTTCTCTATCTCTGCAAACCAGAGGATATTTCCAGGAAGGACTTGGAGAGCAGACAGGAGCGTCCCAACAAGTGATCGGTTATGTGGGGTAAATGATGGTGGAGGAACATGGCCCGAATATTGGCTCCGAGTTTGATGGGCTGTGTTCCTCTCAGTATTGACAACTTCCTTCCTGGCCTCCGGTCTGCCGGCGATGAGCCCGTGTTGTCTCAATTACCTTCTTGGCAGCGGCTGTGAACGGCCCGTCAACCAGGGAGCTGGGCAGTCAGTCTCAATTAGGCTACCCCAGGCCTAACTGGTGTTGTCAGAGCCCCCAATAAACCGATAAGATCAGAGACCCGAGCCAAGGCAGTTTAAAGACCCATGATGGAGAGGGAGAGTGGAGAGAAAAACTGCTGTATGACAACCTCTCTAAGTTTTTCCTCCCCTAAGTGTCCCGGGATAGAGTTTGCAGTGTGGCTTTTAAAAGGTTGCTCTGATTAGCTCACCTCATCCCCCTTGCCCCTGAAGACAGCTGTGTACATTTGTGAAGGGTTGCTCAAGGAGGAGAGGAAACGGAGGAGAGTCCTGGATGGCCTGCACGGCCTCACTCACCCCACTCACTCTGTGGCCCTTTCCAGAGAGGTTGGCAGAAGGCTGAACCTCGGGCTCAGATGCTGTGTGCAGAATGAAATGATGGCTGTAGGCACTGACCCTCCATCCTGGTAGAGAAAGACAGAACATCAACTTCTAGCCTCCACAGGCACAGATGTGAAATGCAGACTGTGGATATTGGGGAAACGCACCTCCCTAACTAGGTACTGGGGTGCTGCAGGTTCAGGGGCTGCAAGTAGCCTCAGGGGTTCACCAGGAACATTTTTGCGTGGTCAGACACAGGTGAAATAAACGAGTCACCTCTGGGCAGTTTCTCAGGCTGGCATGTTACAGCCAGCTGTAGAGCATTCTGTACAGATGCAGAGTCCCTTGCTGTGGTGGGCTCGCTGTTTCTGTGCTTCTGATGGCTGGTGTTGGTGCTCTGAGGTGGTCAAGGGTGTGCTAAATCAAGAGGTTTGATGGCATTTGTGTGGCATGCAGCCATTCTGGGCCCGCCCTTTTTGGAAGAGAATGGTGGAAACTTTGAATGCCCTCCTTACACACAGTTGTAAGAGAAGTGCTTAGTGGTTGGGGTAAACTGAGTCAGTACTCATAAGCACTTGTAAGGCTTTAGGGCAGTGTCCACACATTATAAGCACTATATATGTTTTTATCAAATACAGTTTTACACATTGGGTGTCCCCCAAGAGGTAGTCTTTGACAGTGACAAATGGCACCAGGCAGTCAGCAGCATCAGGCTTTGGACGGCAGTGAAGGTGGTAGATCGGACTCCTTGGAGTTTTGTGCTCATCAATCGCTTCTTTCCAGGTCAAACTGGTTAGCATCGATGCAGCAGAAATAGCGGATGGCAACCCCTCACTGGTTCTTGGGCTGATATGGAACATCATTCTCTTCTTCCAGGTAAGCCCGCTACTCTCTGGCCCACAGTCATCATATCGAACATTGCGATAACCACAGAACAGCATGCACACAGCAAGGGACACCATGAGACTCAGTTCCCATGGATTCTCCATTTTCTGAATGAGAACCACGAAGGGAAGACTGGGGTTCATGGTTTAGTTAAAAAGGCGAGCCACAAGGGGAAGGTTTAGAGAGGCTTGGGGGCCGGTGTTGCCCAGAAGTACTTACACAAGCACTGTATGGAGCTGTGGATCCCTTTCTGTGTAAGCCTTGAACTTGAGCCTCTGTTCCCACATCTGCAAATGCAGCCGTGGTCACAAAATATGCTGCGTGTGAGAGTTTTGCCCACTGGACCGAGTTCACACAGGACTCAGTCACTCTGTGACCTGGCTTCCTGAGAGATGCTGGGGACATCAGGAAATGTGTTAAATGCCTTAAATAGAGCCCAGAGTTTCCTTCACTCGTTCATTAGTTGTCTGTCGAGTTTCTTCAGTATCTCAGATGCTAGAGAGACAGGGCTCTGTCTTCTTGGAGGAATCCCAAGATACATGGATTCCATATTACTCTACAGTGGAGGTCACAATTGAGGTGTGAGCAGGGCTTTGTAAGAGCTCTAAGCAGGGACACTACCACAAATGGGTGACCAGAATGAGGAAAACATACCCAAGGAAGTGACCAGAGCAGGGTTTTGAAGTGTGAACAGGAGTGTGCTCTGAGCAATGCTTCTCAGATGTACTATGCATATGAATTGTTATGGGCATAGTGCTGAGATGCCGTCTAAATCTGCGGGGCAGGCCTGAGCTTCTGCATCCCTCACATGGACGCTGTGGTAACAATTCAATGCTGGAGGAAAGGGACAGCCAGCCAGCGGGCCCAGAGTGAACAGGGACAGTGGAGCCCGAAGGAGCATGATGCATTCTGGGAGTGCCAGCCTATAGTGGAACAGAACAGACAGAGTCTGGTCAGGACGAGCGTGTGTGACTGGTGGGAGCTACAGGGATCTCGGGAGAAGCTTCTCATATACTGAGAACCAGGTCTCCACAACCTGGACTCTCCAACCAGGGTCTCATGGATGCAGGTCAGAGGGACCATCTGGCCAGGAGTCCCTTGTGGGTCACTGGGTCTGATTTGCCCTTTTCTCTCTAGATAAAGGAGCTCACGGGCAACCTCAGCAGGAGTTCCCCATCTTCCAGCTTGTCACCTGGCTCGGGGGGCACGGACTCCGACTCCTCCTACCCACCCACCCCCACCACAGAGAGGAGTGTGGCGGTATCAGTGAAAGACCAGAGGAAGGCCATCAAGACCCTGCTGGCGTGGGTGCAGAGGAAAACGAGGAAGTAAGCTGCAGTCTTCCCCCCTCCCCAACCTCTCCCCTGCCTTAGGCCCACTGGTGTCCACCATGGGCGTACCACACCCCACAAGACTGTTTCCAGGCCTGAGGAGTGGTACACATGGACCTGCGGGGGTAAGGCAGATCAAATTCTGTCTGCTAAGGTGCTAGGTATCCAAGGGCCCTGTGCTTTACATAAACCATCAGAACAGGGCTGTGATGAGCTTCTCCAGTTCGTGTGTGGTGTGTGCATGTGAGTGTGTGGGGCACGCGCACACATGCACACACAGAGGCCAGAGCAAGCATCAGGTGTCTTCCTCTACAACTCTCCATTTTATTCTCCTAAGACAAAGTCTCACACTAAATCAGAGGCGTACCATTTCCTCTAGGCTTGGCCAGCAAGCTCCTGGCACCCTCCTGTCTCTGCTCCCCAGGGATAGGCTTACATGCATGGACAGCTATGCCTGGATTTTTGTGTGGGTGCTGGGGGTTCAAAGTCAGGTGCCCAGGTTTGTACAGTAAGCACTCTTGCTGTTTCATAGGCCCCGTTAAAGCAGTCTTCCGTCAGACCCTTTACTGGCGGATTTTGGGACTTCGTCAGAGGTGCCAGGTTAGTGTAGAGGAAGCCACACCCACTGGGGGAGATCCCAGCTCCTCTGTGGACACCCTAGGGGGTAGTTGCTGGTGTCTCACTTACTTGTCCAAGCTTCCCCCTGGTACGTGGTGACATCATTCACTGCCTTCCAAGACAGTCGTGACAGGATTTGGGAGAGCAGCTTGGACCTCTCCTAACAGCCACTTAATACATTTCTCCACACCTCCCAGGGGCTGGGAAGAGGCTAGACCTTTGGGGGATTGATGGAGGGAGTTGAGTGTGAATGATTAGAATATACTGTGAAAAACCAAGAAATGTTTAAAAATAAATCAAACCAGAGAGTTCATTGCCAGGGGCCATGCGAGTGTGAAAGAGAGATGGCATCTGGGAGATGAGAGCGTTCTTTCTGTGACCCCATTTAGGTACCCATGTGTCCCTGCACTTGGGCAAGTGCATGTGGCACCTGGTGGCTTTGGCTTGGTTTACAGCCTTCCTAAAGATTGTCTAGATGACTGTTGGGGTCCCTGGCTTTGAGACTCTGATCAGGTCCCATGGGCCAAGACTTGCAAGAGCTCTGCCTAGAGAGTTTGTAACGTGTTGAGAGTCTCAAGTTGTTTCTGCATTGGGAGGTCTTAGATTTTTGTTAGTTCCGTGAGCAGGATAAGACACGAAAGGATGGACTCTAAAGAGAACCCACACCTGGCATGATTCTCTTTGCCCCTCACTTGGAAAGTTATGGTTTTAGGGCTGGGGAGATGGGTCAGTGGTTAAAACACTTGTTGGGTAGGCATGATGACCAAAGTTCATATTTTCAGTGCCCACAGGCTTGGCAGCCCATCTGTGATACCAGAGCTCAGAAGGCTGAGACAGAGGGATCCCCAGGGCAAGCCAGCTGGCTAACAGAATAGCTGTGTCAGTATGCTCTGGGTTCAAGTGAGAGGCCTTGCCTCAGTGAATACAACAGAGAACAATTAAGAAAGACTCTCTGATGTTGGTCTCCAGCTTCCACACACATGCACCTCCCCCCACCCCGCATGCAAACACACACAGACACACACACACACACACACACACACACACACACACACACGAACATGCCTACCACACATACATACACGTGAGGAAAAAAAGTTGTGATTTTATGTGTATCCATGATGCTGGTGGCTGACACTCACTGTGTGGCTTCTGTACTCTTGCTTCACACACTGAGTTCACCTTTCGAAGAGACCGTTCTTGTGGGAACGTCACCCTTCCCGAGTACAGCACCCCACGAGCTCATCCTATATTCACCCTAACTTAAGTGTTAGAAGCTCAGAAAGGGTGTGTGCCTGGCCAAGGCCACAGAGCCAGAAGCAGAGAGGGGCAGCTGAGATAGGAACCTGCATCTTTCTGGCTTGTCTATAACAGGGCACTTCCCCACATGTCCCTTTCTCATGGTCATCTGTGATGTGTGCAGTGTAAAAATCTCTCCCTTGTGTATTTAGAAGCTTAGGAACCAAGGGTCTTGTTGCCCTTTTGGATAACGTATATACCTCCTGCTCCATTTGGAAAATTCTCAGGGTGGTCCTCCTGGTGGTCAGGGCTGGGGTGTCTTCACAGGGTGAGATGTACAGCACCCAGCCCCTCAGGCCAGCGAGGCTACTGTGTGCAGACCTCCTCTTCCAGTTCCTTCACTAACCTTTCCATCAGGTATGGCGTGGCAGTCCAGGACTTTGCAGGCAGCTGGAGGAGTGGGCTGGCTTTCCTGGCTGTCATCAAAGCCATTGACCCCAGCCTGGTGGACATGAAGCAGGCTCTGGAAGATTCCACCCGGGAGAATCTAGAGAAGGCCTTCAGGATTGCACACGATATCCTGCACATCCCCAGGCTCCTGGAGCCGGAAGGTACAGTGACCCTCTCTGTCCTTTTATTATTATTATTACAGATATACCATCTGCTCTTCCAGGTAGAAAACTCAGAAAATAAAAATAAAAGCTTAATGAAGAAAAAAATTATTTCCTATGTTATAGTCTTTTTTCTGTGCATCTAATTATAGTATTTTTACCTAATCGGTATCATTTGGTATATGTATAATTTTGTCTCTTTTTTCACTCATATATATTAATATTTAGGTAGTATATTTCTATAATCTCCAGTTATATATTTATATTGCAATATATAGTATATATATTGCATAATAGTCCACCTGTAGACATACTAAACTTACCTAGCTCTTCCATATTTGAGTCACTGAGGTTACTTTAGAAATGATCTCTTTGGGGGCTGAAGGCATACCTCAGTGGCAAGTGTGAGGCCATGGCTTAGATCCCCAACTCTGTAGATGGAAGGAAGGAGGGAGAAAAGGAAAGGAAGGAGTGAGAGAGAAAGAAAAAGGGAGGAAGAGAAGGGAAGAAGGAAGGATCATTTTTTAATACAGTATGACTGTAAACATCTTACTTACCCAGCATGCCTTTGACCATCCCTCAAGGACCAGTTCCCACCTGCAGAATGTCAGAGTTAGGGGAGTACATTCCTTTCAAAGGTGTGTGACTCTGTTTTGTCACATTGCTCTCCACATTGGGTGATTAATTTGGGACCCCTTGCGGCAGGATATCATGGTCCCCAGATGTACTTATTCATGCAACCAGCAATGAGCTCACTGCTCACAGTGAGGTGAACCAAGACTCAAGGAAGGAGGGGCAAAATCCTGAGCCTAGGATCCCAGGGTTCTCCATTCTGGTTCCTCTGTCCTTCAGCCAGCTGTGGGACTTTAGCCAAAAGCATTGTCCCCTTCTCTGAGCCTAAATTTCTTCAAGGAGAAAAGGCAAAGGAAAATCCTTTGCTGACGTGTGTCCCTTCCTCGCCAACACCCTGGGGGGTCCTATGGAGAAAGCATGTGTCTTTGCTAATGCTGTGTCTCTCTCAACAGACATCATGGTGGACATGCCGGATGAACAGTCCATTGTGACTTATGTGGCCCAGTTTCTAGAACGCTTTCCGGAGTTGGAACCTGTACGTTTCTTTCCCTTACCTTTAATTCACAAACTACGCATTTGCACTGGGTCCCTAGGGGACACAGCTGGGGCTTGGGCTGCATCATTCTGTGTGGTTGATGGCAACAAAGTGACCTCAAGTTCCTTGCTTTGTCTTAGTTTCTAAACCATCTGTAACATACGTCAAGCTCCCAGGTGGGACAGAAAGCCCGTCACATCTAACCCAAACCTCTTCCCATTCCAGACTTGATTTAAGGTGACAGAAGATGTTCCCTTGTCATCCAGACTTCACTCTTTAGATGCCCAGTAGATGCCCAGTGGAATAGCCCAGCAGGTCACCAAGTTTTACCAAGGCTCAAAATTATAATAGATAATGAATACTCAAAAGCATGCTTGTGGAGTGTGTGTGTGTGTGTGTGTGTGTGTGTTTTGATTTTTGGGGGGTGTTGAATTTTTAAGACAGGATCTCATGTCTCAAAATGTCATGTCTGGCCTTGAGCATGTGGCAATCCTCCTGCCTCAGCCTCCTCACTCTGGGAATACAACTATGTGCCACTATTCTCTGACCACGCCTTTTACCTTTTAGAACCCCAGATAACACTTGAAAATAGGTTTGGGGCATGGGAGGAAGTCGTCATGGTTTCACTGAACACTTAATCCTGAGACAGTGGTAACAGTAAGAATAACAACCACAGCCTTTGGTGGGAACCATCTTCCACTTACTGAATGCCTAGCACCAGCTCAGGGGACTCAGCAAGAAACTGGACTGGAGCTGGCCATAGCTTAGTGCTACAGCATTGGTTAGTGCTCACAAAGCCCTGGGTTTGGTCTCCACTTATGCAAAACTTAATTTAAAAAAGATTGGACAAAATCAGCTGGCCAGATGAGGTGCCTAACGTGATGCAGCTGTGTTCTAGTAAAGAAGACAGTCAACACATTAGTAGATGCATCGGAATTCCCAGCAGATGTAAGTGACTGGTAGAAAAAAATGCACACGTGAAGAAATAAAAAATGTCAGGGAACAGGGACCCACCCTCTTGTAGCTGGAGACTGTGTCTGCAGCTGTCATTCCTCCAATCCTGTGTGGTTCACCACCATTATCCTCTTTTTACAGATGAGAATACCACTGCCCAAAGAGACCCAAAGGTCTTTCCAGGGTCACACAGCCATCTAATACAGGACTGCGGCTGACTCCAGAGCTCTGTGTCTCCAAAGTTCACCTCCTTGGGTCTCTTAAAAATACCACTGAGGCTGAAGCCTTATTTTACACAGCAGTGACTCCCAGTGGCCCTCCGAGCTGTGGGTTAGATTATTGCCTGATCTGTGTGTGTGGGTCCACTCCTTCCGGCACCATAGTGTTTTGAAGAGGAGTTTCTGGGCTGCCACTTGAAGCTCTGTGACCCTAGGCGGCTTCCTTAGCCTCTCTGACAGCGGTATCAGATGCTCTCTAAAGTAGAAAGCATCACCCACATTTCAGGCTTGTGCGAAAAGTAACTACCTGTGTGAAGAACCCAGTTTTGCCTGTGGCTCAGAATGAACATTCAGCAAGAGGTGGTGGCAGTAATTGTTATAGAATTCTGTTTTGGGGGTACTGGGTAGCAGGGTTTTCATCAGGCCTGAGCTCCTAATCCAGAGGCAGAATCTAATAACAATTAAAACAGTGGTTCTCAACCTTCCTAATGTTACAACCCTTCAATACAGTTCCTCATGTTGTAGTGACCCCCAACCATAAAATTATTTTCATTGCTACTTCATAACTGTAATTTTGCTACTGTTATGAATTGTAATGTTAATATTTTTGGAGATAGAGGTTTGCCAAAAGGGTTGTGACCCACAGGTTGAGAACCACTGAATTAAAAGTTGATGGTAAATGGTATGATTCAAGGTCATGGTCAAGATTCAGCAAACCTAAGTGTGGCTTCTCCAGGACTGGGAGTAAAGAGTTGAGAAGGACATGATGGCTGGAGCAAGGGTCTTGGTTCACACAGAACAGCCTGTTTCATCCTGGGGTGTGTGGGATACATTATTTTGTGTTAATAATTTTACTTTCTTAGTCTTTAGTAATTTTGTGGGGTTTTTTATTTGTTTGTTTGTTTGTTTGTTTTGTTTTTTCCCTAAGTAGTCAGTAGGAATAGGCTTTTAAAGATAACTGTAAAATATATTTTACTGTTATTTTGTTGTTGTTGTATACATTGTAGGGGAGGGTCAGGGGTCTGTGCATTCAGGGTGAGTACATGGAGGTCAGGGGACAGCTTGTGGGAGTGGATGGGACTGAGGTTCTCAGGCTTACATGGCAAGTGCCTTTTACCCTTGGAGAGAGCTTTCTATCTCCTCTTCAAGTCCAGGCTTCTATCTGCAATTGCTTCCAAAGAATGTCTTTTGTATATTTTGTAGTTTAGATTGGTTATTCTAGAGCCTTCTTTTTTGTAATTCCAACCCTGAGTCATAGGTAGGTCTACTTTTGGTAATTGTTGCTTCCCTTGTTTATAGGCTTCATTCTCCTGCTTTCTCATTTCCTGAACTTTGTTTTCTTTTGTGGCAGAGACAGTATGCAAAGTAAGAGTAGCAACTGAGGTAGATGGCTTTCTTTTTCTATGTTGATCTGTCTTCTATTGCTACAACAAGATACCAGATGCTAGATAACATATAAAGAAGAGAGATCTAGGGCTGGAGAGATGGCTCAGCAGTTAAGTGCACTTGCTGCTCTTATAAAGGACCCAAGTTTAGTTCCCAGCACCCACATGGCGACTCTCAACCATCTGTCACCCTCTCTGCCTCTGTAGGCACCTGGCACACACATGGTTGACATATATATGTAGAGGCAAAAATATACACATAAAATAAAAATAAAGAGAGAGAGAGAGAGAGAGAGAGAGATTTGACTCATCATTGAATGTTTGAGTTAGCACTAGCACCTTCTAGAAAGGACCTCGTGGGCTTTACAGTCAAAGTGTATGTGAGACAGAGCGGTCACAGGGCAAGACAGGAAGCTAGAGAATCACTTGACTCTTCACTCTGAAAACAATTCCCTCTGTAATGAACTGGTGACCTATGAGAAGTATGTCAGTTCCTTCTGAGGTTAGAACTCCCTGTGACCCAATCACCTTGCACTAGGCCTCTCCCTTTAAAAGTCCCTCCATGCTTCCTGTAGCCACACTGGGTACCAAGCTTCTAACACATGAGTCCTTGGGAAATACAGCCAAGCAGAAGATATAGCCCCTTCCTGAACCCAAGTTGGTAGTTACTCGTTCTGACCATTTTAGGAACCTAGAGGCATGTTGATGCTAGTTCATTTCTGCCATCTGGCTTCAGATTGTGAGGGTGACATCAGTCTGCTCCATCATTGCACTCACTGGAAGCCCAGCCAGCCCTGACTTATGCCCTGCTTCTCAGCCCTGCCTGGGCTCTTGCACTGAAGACACCCCTGGATAGAATCACAAGGCTCTGATGAGAGTTGATGTTGCACTGCTTCTAACTTCAGGCTTTTGTAGTGACCCACATGGTCAGTAAGAACATGGCTGGTCCCTCTTCACCTCAGGCAGGCTGGCTCCTTCACTGGCAGGGTCCACAGGAGTGAAGCAGCTGAGGTACTGCTCACTGAGGTACATTGAACACCCCATTGAGTGCTTTGATAATCTCTTTGCACCCATAGTTTCGGGGGAAAAAAAAACGTATTTCACATTTTTATTTACCTGGCAATTTTTGCATCTCAGCGGGACAGCGGTTGACATCACCATGAAAACTCTGGTTAAAGTGGCTTTTGTTGTTGTTGTTGTTGTTGTTGTTGTTGTTGTTGTTGTTGTTGTTTGGGTTTGGAAGTTGTGCTTGAAGGTGGAACCTGAGATTTCATGTTGTCTTGTGTTTCTCAGCAGGAAGATTTTGTGAATCCAGACAAAGAAGCCCCCATTGAGTCCACCTTTGTCCGAATCAAAGAAAGCCCTTCTGAACAGGAAAGCCGAGTCCTCCTCCTCAGTGAGAACGGAGAGCGGGCCTACACTATCAACCATGAAAGCAGCCACCCACCACCTGCCAAAGTCTTCGTCTGTGACCAGCCTGAGAGCACAAAGGGTATCTGTCTGGGTGGTGTGCCCAGCCGCGATCTGTCAGACAGTGCCACCGAGTTCATGCACCAGATCATTGACCAAGTCCTTCAGGAGAGCCCAGGGAAGACCAATGAGCCAGCTCCAGAATCTTCCATCTTATCAACCAGAAAGGATGGCCGGAGGTCCAACTCTTTGCCAATCAAGAAATCCGTCCACTTTGAGGCTGATTTGCACAAGGATGCCTCGTGTAGCAAAGACCCTTTCTACAGCTCAGACTTCCGCTTTGAGGGGAGCCCAAGGGCGGCAAAGGAGGTGTCGAAGCCTGATAGCTATGTCTCAGTGGTTGAGGTTGCCAAGGAAAAGAAGACAGAACAGGAAGCCAGGCCAGTGCAGGAAGCTGCCTCAGACAAGGGCCCTAGAGACATTGTTGGTGTGGATGGCATGCCCCATCACAGTCAGCCTCCCCAGGACCCCACATTCTGTAACGGAACTGTAGAGAGTCCAGCTAGCCAAGGTGAGAAAGGCCCTTCTTCTCCACCCCCTGGAGATCATACTATCCTGGCCAACTCCACTGAGCTCAAGGTTCAGCTGCTGACTGTCGAGCCTATGGATAAAGATGACTATTTTGAAGGCATCCCCCTGAAGGCTTCCAAGTTTAACAGGGACCTCGCAGATTTTGCTTCCACTAGCCAGGCTTTTGGTGAGCAGCCATCACCCCGTGAGAAGACACTTGAGGAGGAGGAGGAGGGTTTTGAGAATTATGCTGAGAAACTGGGGAAAAGGAAGTCAAAGTCTCCCCATGCAGAGACAGAGTCCCCTGAATCCCAAGTCGAGCCTGACAAATATGAGTCTCCTCCCAAGGGCCCCGAACAAGAAGATCAAGACCATCCTTTGCCCCCAGAAGAAACACCAGCAGATAAGAAACCCGAAGTGTTTGAAAAGGCCAAGAGAAAGTCCACCCGGCATCGCAGCGAGGAAGAAGGAGAAGCGGAAGACCTCTCCGGGGTCGGTGGAGAAATGCCATCCAACCCTCCGAGTACCAGCGTCAGCCTGGAAACCCTTAGGAGTCACAGCGAAGAAGGGTTGGATTTCAAGCCTTCTCCACCACTCTCGAAGATCTCCGTCATCCCGCATGACCTGTTCTATTACCCGCACTACGAGGTGCCCCTGGCCGCAGTGCTGGAGGCTTACTCGGAAGGTGGGGAGGATTTGAAAAATGAAGATGCCGATCTAGGGGAGCCAGAAGAGGGCTATCTGCAGGAATCCAGGGAGGAGGAGGAGGCCCACAGCTCCCAAAGCAGCTGCAGTTTCTCCTTGCCTGTTGACAATGGCCACCCCGGCGTTAGTGACCAGGTGTCCCATGTTGATGAGAATTCTGAAGGGCCCACATCAGCCTCAGGATCTGGTTCACCACCCTCCCCCGAGGACCACCAACAGAGGGAAACCAAAGAGAATGGCCCTGTGGAGAGCCAGCAGGTACTTGAGGTTTGGGAACTCAGAACTTCTCCCTCTGTAAGCCTTCCCTTACAGAACCTAGAAGGCATAGAATTTAATGTCCTTCCAGAAGGCTCCAGCAAGTACTGGGGGGGATTTTGCATCCAGGCAAAATTATCTTATCCCAGTCCACACCCTACTCAGAAGTCTTCTTAGGATGAATGAGATTGTGTGTGAGGGCCTTAGCAGAGTAGCTATGATGATCATATAAAAGCAGCCATTAACAGTGAACTATCAGGTCATCTCGTGCAGCCACCTGGGAACAGGGCAAACTCACGTTGGTTTCCGGCATGGTTCTTAGAAGCCTTGGCTGTGTCAGGCCGTGTTCTTGGTTCCTCTGACTTGCTAGGGGTCGTGTAGACAGGAAAGGGGACACTCATTCTAAGCTCAAGCAGCTGAGCACACACTTGTCAGCCTCTTGTGTTTCTACTCTTATCTAACCAGTGGCTCAAGAGGGGACAAGAGGGGACAGGTGCACAGAGTCCTGGCCTGATGCCCCGGGGACATAGAAATACCTTGCAGCCCTGGGAATCCTGGAGGGGGGATGGAGGGAGGCATGGGTGGTGGGGGGTGTTCAAGCCGCCCTGCTGGGATGCAGAGATGAGAGAAGAAGTACCTGCGCTTAGCTCTAGCTGTTCACCTGCCTGTTAGCTCAGCCGTGGTTCTCAACCTGTGGGTCGCGACCTCAATGGGAGTGATCAAATAACCCTTCCACAGGGGTTGCCTATGAAATATCCCTATCCCGCAGATCAGATATTTACATTACGATTCATAACAGTAGCAAAATTACAGTTATGAAGTAGCAACAAAATAATTTTACGGTCGAGGTTCACCACCACATGAGGCACTGTATTAAAAGGGTCACGGCATTAGGAAGGTTGAGAACCACTGGCTCAGCCCTTTGGAAGAAGCATCATGACCAGCATCATAGCAAAGTGAGGGCAAAAAAGGAGGTGTGCCAGCCTACCTAGTGCGGTGGACACAGAGAATATGGCATCAAATGTGGAGGTGGCCCTGCAAAGGGTTCCACAGAGGGAAATTCCTCAGACCCAGAGGGGCTGGAGGGTGTGGGAGAGCTACTGGGTGGGGGACATTCCCTGAGTGCCAGAATCAGGCTAGGAATGGAACTGGCTTAATTCCAGATCAGCTCTGTCTCTTTCTTCAGCTCTTCCTCAGTGTTTCACCTCTTATCCCTCCCAATTAAGTCCGGAACTGCCTCACAGAGGGGTGACCCTAAACCCCAACTGTCATCTCATTTTCCCCTACCCCCACCTCCTTAGCATGACCTTTGACACTCCTTCCTCTCCCACCTAACTGTCCAGCTGTCTCTGCCTTCCTTCCAGCAAATCCAGCTTCTCCTGGTTCCCAGATAACCATGCCCTGGGTTATAAAAATTCCCAACATTTAGCAAGTGGTCCTTTGCCCTTCAGAGCTCCGTACCAAGGTCACGTCTTCCCGGCTCCTGCCTAAACAGAGATCTTGCTGCCTTAGCTGGGGCCAACCACACTGGCTGTTCTTTCCTGTTTCCATGTTGTTTTCCCCCCATCCCAAGAGTAAGTAGGCATCTGCATATTCATCCTTGGACTCTAGAGACCAGTGTGGTGCCTGACAGGGTCTGCCAAATGCAGGGTCAATTGCTTTGGGAATGAAACAGGAAGATAAATGAGGAGACATGAGTGGGCTCATGAGTGGTACTGGGAGGGATAAGAAAGTCTTACACTCTGGGGGGCTGCAGGCAAGGGAGTCCGGGGAGCCCTCGGAGATGCTTAGGATTGAGATGGCACACAGCCATTGTCAGAGCTTGCGCTGTGGTTCAGTTTGCCAATCCGGAACAATGGGGAGGATTGTCAGTCCTTAGCCACGAATGGCTTATTTGGGACAGGGCAGGGAGCAATGTGCTCAACAGTTAGTTGGAAGGCAGATCTGGAGAAGAGGGCTGGTGGTTCCAGGGGTGCCAGACACAGCTGTCTCCTTCCCCTGGTGTTGAGAGCAACTCCATCCACACACTTCTTTGTGGAATATTCCTTTACACTGTGTGAATATGTATCACTGTAACTGGGTTAATAAAGAAGCCGATCGGCCAATAGCTAGACAGGTAGAGGTTAGGCAGGACCTGCAGACAAAAAGAGAGCCCAGTGAAGAAGAGTCGGAGAATCTTGAGGACATTTGGAGAGAAGGAGATAAACCTGATGTGGGCTGCCAGTTCTGCCCAGCAGTGCCTCCTGTGGGAAACTGTCAGAAGCCAGCAGGGGTGGCCATGACCTTCAGTGAGATCAGATCTGATGTCTAAGCTGGAGATAGGGAGTACAACTGAAGTGATTCTCCAGGGGACAGAAGGCCGAGTAGGTGGATGAAAATGCAAGTTACATCCTGGCCTTGGCCTTGGGCGAGCAGCTAATACAAATGCAAGTCTAGCCCTTCGTTCTTATGTTTGTTTGGTTGTGACAGGCTCTCTTGTACCCCAGGCTAGCCTCAAACCCACTCTATAGCCAAGGATGACCTTGAACGTCTGATCCTCCTCTTTTCACCTCTAAGTACCAATCACTATACCAGGTTTATGCTGTGCTGGGGATTGAACCGAGGGCTTTTTCCATGCTGGGCAAGCTCTCCATTAACAGAGCCACATCCTCAGTGCCCGGCCCTTCATTTTTAGAGGCTTTCTGCCAGTAGTTGCCGAAATTAGATTGAGCACCTGCTGTGTGCAGAGTGGATAGTTAGGGGTAGTTGGAGCAGCCCTGGGTTGGAATCATATGATCATTCAGAAGATTTAGAATCTCATCCTGCCCCAAGACTCTCTGGTGGCCAGCAGGGGTAGGGTGTAGGGGGGCAGGTCAGGCTTCCTTCCCCAGCTCTAAGCACAGCCTCCCTGCGTCCAGAGGGAGGAATATTGACACAGCTTACATTATGGCTCTGATCCATGGCTTTGTTTGCCTGCCGCTTCTAACCCCGCTTTGCACTTCGGTCCCCAAGTGCAGTCCCTTACTTCACCCTGGGGGTGTGCAAAGTCTGTGGGGTGGAGAGCCCCGAGTCTGTCTCCTACCACACAAGGGGTGATACCTGGTCCTCCTTTCAAAAAGAAAAGGAAAGACTAGCTGAGCAAGCCAAAGACTGGAAAATGGCAAGTTTTTTTCTTGTTCTGATCATTAAAAAAATAAAATAACATGAGTAAAATCCACTCATCATTTCCTCTCTAGGAAAGGTCCCTGCTCAGTCATGAAGGACCCTGGTCTCATGTGGCTAAGGGCACTTTCAGTTCCTACCTTGAACTTTGTTCAGGGCAGCTGGCCTGGCCTCCATATCCCTTACCTGGCCCCTGGTGAGGAGGTTCTCCCTGCTGCCCCCACACTTCTAGATTTCAGTGGGGGTGTGGCTGATGGGTAACAGATGCTCAGTGTGACCGTGGCTAGAAGGTCCCCTTTCCAGTAAATACCGAATGTAGCCCTGTGATCCCTTCCCCCAGAGACACGGTGTCGGTGTCCTGCCCCAGACTCTGCATTTGCTCATGTGTGTCCCTCTGCAGGCCCATGGAGCACCTTTGCACTTGGCCACCTGAAAGTTCAGCCATTGCCTGCTGTGAGGGATAGCCTTCGAAGGAACGTGCTGAAGAGGGAAGAGGGTGAGGGCGGCCGTACCCATTTGACAGCTGGGAAAATAAGGCTCAAAGAGAGACAGTCAGTGGCTTAAGGTCAGGTAGCTGAGTCAGGCAGGATTTCATATCACTGAGCTTCCTGACTCCAGAACTCCATGCCTTCTCTCCATTGATTCGAGGCCTTTGATTTCTGCACAAGGAGCAGAATTTGGGCGTGGGCTTGTCTCCTGGGCCGTCCACGTTGGAACGGGTTCGGAAGATGAACAGCATTGGAAGGGACACTGGCCGGATTGGAGTAGAGCCCGGAGAATGATGTCATCTACTTCAGTAGGGAATCTGACCTGTGTTTTGGCTCTTTTGTGTTCTAGCCCCAAGAACCCCCAAACCCGGAACTCCCCGCAAAGCCAATAGAAGAAAAGTTAACGGAAGCCTCAACTAGCAGTAAAAAGAAAGAAAAAAGGAAACATGTGGACCAAGTAGAAAGCTCATTATTTATAGCCCCTGGGACTGTCCGCTCCTCAGATGACCTTGAAGAAAACCCCTGTGAACACAAGATCCCTTCCAGGTATGTCGCTAAGATCTTCTCACTTTAGAAACTGAGGCAAGGACTTGCTCTCTTAGGGTGCAGGAGCATCTTGGGTAGTCAGTGCATCAGCGGAGGGAGCAAGCAAAGCCCAAGCCATGGATATTGGCTGAGGAGAACAAGAAAATGTCTGCGTTTGTGGGCATGAGGTCTGATTGGCCACACCCTCCACAGAGTCTGGTCACTGGTCACAGAATAGGTAGCAGTTACCTCCTGGGTCCTGCTTCCCATCTGGCTCAGGCACATTGTGGTTAAGGATGCTGTGGTACGAGTAGACCTAGTTAGCACAGAGAACTCCGAAGCTCCATGGTAAGCAGGCAGTACTGAAGTGAGCTCATTTGTGTGAGAGAGTCCTGGCACCTCCACCTGCTGGCCCCAGGGTAAACAGAACTTTCGGGAGGTTGATCCCTGGCTTGAGGTTACAGAGTGGGACCACTCTCTGTGTGCCTCTCCGCTGTAAATGCTTTTCTGGTCACAGCTCAGGTGGACTCCCTGCATAGCTTTCCACTGGCCTGGGAACCCACAGGACCCACGTGATCATTCATGCTTATACCACACACCTCTGGCCCTGGCCATCTACCCTCAGTTGGGTGCATACTTTGCTTTAGGCTCCTTCAAACTGAAGGGCTGTCGCTCTGCATTCAACTCTGTTCCCTGGATCACTTCAGCTCAGCCTCTGTGGGGCAACTCCATTATACCTCCTCCAAACAGGTGTCTCGGGTTTCCCACAGGTTATTTTTGATATGGTCTTGTACCGTAGCATCTTTTTTTTTCTCCCTCTCTCTTTCTCTCGCTTCACAGAACAGTAAAATTTTGGGCAGCACTGGGGATTGAATTCATAGCCTCATGCATGCTAGGCAAGTGAACTAGGCTACCACAGAACTACTTCCCAGCCCTCTTTTGGCTTTTTATTTTGAGGGGAAGTGTCTAAGTTGCCTAGGCTGGCTTTGAACTCACTCTGTAGCCCAGGCAAAGGCAAGGCATGGAGTTCACTTTAGCACAGCCCTGGCTTGCAGTGGGCACTCAGTTCTTTGGGTAGATGAATGCATGAACGGTGGCTGTGCCTCCCCCTGTCTTCTGGAGGTCAGGAGATGGGTCCTCAGCACCTGATTGCTGGGACAGTGAAGGTCAAGGTTCACACTCACTATAAGGCTCACATTGGCAGACTGTAATGTAAAAATGCCTGAGAGAAACCTTGCTGCAGCAAAGCAGAGAGAGAGAGATCATTCCCTCCCACCAGGAATGTGTTTTTGAGTTAGGAAGCATTACCCACACACGAGGACAAGAAGGGGGTTCCACAGGGCCCAGCATTGTACCATGGAGGATCAGGTCACTCTGGACACTGCTGAGATCTGGACCCCAGGGTCCCTTTTGACTCTGAGGTTGCATTTTGCTTCATGCCTGTGCTGTGGTAGCAATGAGGACTATGTCACACTACCTAGATTGAAAGATACCAAAGCTGCCTTCCAGGGACTTTCTGAGAATGTGTACGTAGGCCAAGTGCCAGGCTCCTGCAAGCCATGTAGTGAGCTTGTTTAAAGGACACTGAGATGACTCTGTGTCAAGGTACATAGCACCCCCCAGATACCTAGTTCTGCTGGACAGCAAGCCAGCACCCAAGGCATCCTGAAGCCGACGGGGTGATCCATTCTACAGAGGGAGAACACTGAACAGGGATGCCAGTTCCCAACTAACATTGACAGCTGTTGACAGGAGCCACAGCTAATGGCCCAGCATTCTTCTGCCTCCACTTTGGGGGTGTCAGCGCTGCTCGAAGGACCGAGGGGCATTCTATGTTGGCCTTAAAGATTTAGTGATTAAAGCAGTCTCCTTATGTATGAAAGGAAAAATGACGGTATTCCCTAGGACTTGATTGGCAGGAAGTAGCCACATAGCAAAGAGCAGCAGAGAGAACATCCAACCTCCAGGCCTTGGGCCCAGACCTGCCCTTAACCTGCAGGGGACTGCAGGTGAGTCCCCAGACCTCAGGATATTTGTATATAAAGACCCCAGTCCTGGCCCAAATTCTAGGATTTTTAGAAATAGGCTTTCTATTCAAAACCCTGATTTGCATTTTGGTGTAGAGGAGGGCCCAGTGTCTGTGGCCACACTTGACTGTGTATTTCAACGGTATGGATGCATAGGTACAAACCATCTCGGGGTCTGAAGCCACAACTGTGCTTAACCCAGCTGTGGAAAGCCCCGGGCTGGGGTAATTTGAGTGACCGTGTGACTGGACCACTTGTGCCCTGGGCGGTGCCCATTCAAAACGTGTCTTTGCTTTTCAGGAATAGCCACAGTGACTCCAGCATTTACATTCGGCGACATGCTAATAGGTCTTTGGAATTGGTTAGTATGTGAATTTCTTCTTCCCTATGGCCCCTGCTAATCAGTACTTTTCGGTCCGTCTTCCCTCTCCCATCCCTGAGCTATGGGATTATTGACCTGCACCAACCTTACACTGGGATAGAAGACAGACACACTTAACAAACTTGTTAAGCACAGTCCAATTGGATATCCAGTTGGGCCAAGAAGGGGTGTAAATAAAGCATTGATTTCAAAGCCCAAAGGCCTCTTTGTCATAAAAAAACAAAAACAAAAACAAACGGACCCAAGACACTTTCCCAACCCTACACCCACATCTAGGAAGATCACAGTTAAACCAAGGGTGCCCAGTCACTAGAGGATCCTTTTGACATCGGCAAGTGTTGAGACCTGCAGTGGCCCTTACTTCAGAGCCTGTCTAGGTGGTGGGTGGGCCTCTTCCCAGTCACCCTCGGGCAGGGGGGCAAGGGCGGGAGGCAGGGTGGTCTCTCTTGTTTAGCAATTTGATTTTTGAAACTAGATGTCTGCAGTATCGAGAAAAGCGTGGCATGGTCGGCTTTGTAAGCTTAAAACCACCTTGTTTTCTGTTTCAGAGATTTCATCTTTACTAATTGGGTTGCGGGGTTTTGTTTATAAATTTCACTGTAGGACCATTTTAGCTATGTTCAATTGAGGAACGCAGCCGATCTGGATGAGAGGAGAAACAGAGTGCTAAACAGGTTGGTGGCTTCATTCCCTAAGTCTGGGATTTAAATATATATGTGCTAAACAAATATATGTCTTTGTTTAAATGTGTATGTGTGTGTGTGTGTGTGTGTGTATCCTATCTCACAGGGGCCATTATTATTATTTTTTTTTACTATGGCTTATTTATCATGTTGCTAATAATTTGGGAAAATACCAGGAAATAACTCTTCCAAATGAAATGAATCAAGTTAGATCTTCTTGAGTATGGGCAGAGGGGCAGAGCAGAGCCCAGAATGTGTGAGTGGGAAGACGGGTCTGGGTTCTGAGTCTGCGGCTGTGCTTGACAAAGACTTCAGAGCTAGAAGCCAGTTGCCAGAGGTAGAGCTGTACGGTCCCATCCTATATATAGCACCTGACCCTGTGTCCTTCTGTCCCACTGCAGGTACAATTCTCAGAAGCTCACTGAGCTGATTTTACAGTTTTACGGCATCAGAGCAGACATGAAGCGGGAAAGCAAACATGCCAGGCTGTCTATGAAAGTATTCATTACTGGTGGAGAACTAGATTCCCTAGTTGATAGTCCTCAAGTTACCGTAAACCAGTTCACCTAGAACCTGAGGGATGGGAATAGACTCTCTCTAGTTCTAATGTGGCCTTACCCCTCTTAAAGTCACAGAAGTACTTTATTGTATTGCCCCACCCCTGTGGGTTTGCATGGGCTTGGAAAAATTAGATGATGGGATTGGTGGTCTTTGCCCAACGCCTTGGAACAGGGACTTTAGACCTCCATTCTTTTGGCTCCTAAAAACAAATACAAGTGAGATACCCTGCTTCCTTCCCAGGCCTAAAATAGAAATGCTAATTTCAATTTCCGCCAAAGGGAGCTTTCAGCTAGGGAGAGAGTGCTTGTAGCTTTGATCAGGTAGGGCTCTGATAGAAACAAGAACTTGACGTATGCAGGAGTGTTTCCTACCTCCAGAAACAAATAGTTTCCATTTTTCCTACAGACAACTTTAAGCCCGAGAAATTCTGCCCAATGTCTGTTATTCAGGCATAAACCACTCTATTGCAGATGTCACAGCTCACCCATCACTTGTCGGGAGATGGTTTGGGCTTCTCATAGCCCCCATCCAAGGCCTGGAAATGGCCCCGAGAAGCTCGTATTTCCGGCTTCTGTGTATCGGCCCCCACCCACCCACTCCTCCTACCTTTCCCTTGGTACATTTGGGTCTGCAGTTTGGTTTTTTACCACCACCCACACTCTCGTGCTAGCACCCTGTTTGCTACCTGCCAGGCAAAAGCAAAATGGCGCGTTAACCGCTGCCTCCCACTACATAAAAGAAAGGTAACTCTGACCCCAAAGCTAGCAGTTCTTCTGAAGGTAATATTTCACAGACTAAACTTGGGGTGACTTGGTTTGTTTCTGGTGGCTGCTTTGAAATCATCTGTCAAAGTTCCTTTACTAACTGAGGCATAGCTGAGAGCTGGTAGTCCTACCTCCTCCTTCCAAGGTTTCCCAGGAGATGTGGCTCAGGAGTAGCTCTATCACAAAGTAATTGTGTGGCCTGTGACAACTGTGGCCCCCAAACTGTCACTGCAGCCATCTGTGAAATGGGCCCAAATAGTTCCTTCTGTTAAGGGTCATGGAGATGGCTGGGGTCTGTGTGGGTGTTCCAAGGGCTGCCTGGAATGTACACACAGTTGGGAACCTCCTGATGTATCATGGGAACCTTCACCTGCAGGTGGGCGGTTGAGTTGAGCTTCAGGATGTGGTCCTCCCTCGTAGGGACCCCACCAGTGACCATCCTGTCCCCTATCTTTCCCTCTGCAGGACTGGCACCAACTCCTCTGGAGAAGCTGTGCCCCTGGGAAGCCAGAGCCCACCCAACGACTCCCTGACACAGTTCGTTCAGCAGCCCGACGTGATATATTTCATTCTTTTCCTCTGGCTCCTGGTCTACTGCTTGCTGCTCTTCCCCCAGCTTGATGTCAGCCGGCTCTGAAACATGTGTCTGGAGAATAAAAGACAGGACCCTGACCAGGGTGGAGTCTGCCTCCTGCATCTTACTGTCTGTTCAGGGTTGAGCCACTTCTGCAGAGATGGAAGACCTCAGAGGGAACACAGGCCCCACCTCCTGTTGCTGTCTGGTTCAGTCTTTGCTCACATTTCCCCTTGATTCTCTAAGACTTGAGAGCATGCTTACCTCCCTGACTGTGTGCTCCGAGCTCAGGTTTGAGGCTGGATCTGCGGACAGGATTCTTCCTTATGTGCCTTGTTTGATCAGATGCGAGTCCTTACGAATGTGTGCTGCAAACCCGGGTCTTAGCATGTGAACATGCAGGTTTCTAAGCTCCTAATGAGCTTAAGTTACTTACTTTTATCTCAGGGGAGGGTCTGCCTGATTTCAAGAAAGAATGGAGTCATACTGGGAAGAAAGGTGCCCTGTTCTCCTCCATGTGTGAATGAGTGAGTGAAGGTGATACAGCTCCCATGAACCTGTCCCAGCCTGGTGACCCATTGCGTTCACTGAGGGAGTTCAATAGTATACCTGCCTGCTCCCCAGAAATTACACCTGGGCATTGGCAGGCTCCAGAGAAGAGGGCGCTCTGCCAGCTTTGTTGTGGGCCACGGTCCATTCTTTCGCCTTGGCATTCTTGGAGGGTTGCACTTTTAATTCACTTTTGCATTGACTGGATCGAGGTAGAGCTGTACTTCTCAAACCTTCTCCACCAGTAGGACCTCCCATCAGATGAAAGAGGAAAGGGGGTTAGTCTAGATTTGCATTAAAAGCCAGGCTCTGGCTGACTGGGATAGCCCTAAGACTGCCTCGCATTCTGCTGAGTTTTCTGTACAGAATCTGAAGTCCTTACGGGGCAGCATAAGGAGCCCCCGGGTGCTGGAAGTGGCTGGGTCAGAATAAGCTCCCATGAATGGTGGAGCTGGGAGGGTTTCTGCAGGTTTCTGGGCTCAGGTTGCACACCTTGGCACCAGCATCCTTTGTGGTCAACCATAACAGAGATCTTGAAAAGGTTTTCTGGAAAGTACCAGGGCGTAGGCCAGGGCAGGCAGCTTGTGAAGAGAATGGTTTCTTTCCTCACCCTCTTATTGCCCTCATCTCCTCCCCAGCATCCTCTGCTCTGTGCAAAGGCTCAGGTCTTTGAAGACTCTAGGTTCCTCCTCCCCTCATCATCCCTCTCCAAAAAACACATACTAGGCAGCCCTTATAAAGCCGTAAACTGAGCCGGGTGGTGGTGGCGCACACCTTTAATTCCAGCACTCGGGAGGTAGAGGCAGGCAGATCTCTGTGAGTTTGAGGTCAGCCAGGGCTACACAGAGAAATCCTGTCTCGAAAAACCAGGAAAAACAAACAAACAAACAAAAACAAAACCATAAACTGTTAATTAGGAGGAAGGGGCCCCAGGGAACATCTTGTTTAGCTGAACTCAGAGAGGCAGAGCAGGCTGTCAAGGGCTAGGTCACACAGCCTACCAGAAACAGACTGGCCATGAGTTCCCAGGCCATGTGACCCCCATTCCTGGACTGTTACTTTTTTGTAGAAGACTTGCAGCCAGGTACACAAGTGTCCTGAAAAACCTAAGTAAAATGTCCTCACTCAAAGCCATCATTTTTAGGCCATTTATCTAACCCTCAAGCTTATCCTTAGCTGCTCCTAGAGTGTTCTGGACAACTGTAGAGGCTTGTGTGCTGCTTACTTCTCATTGCTATGACAGAAGAACTGACAGAAACAGCTGAAGAAAGGGGTTTGGGGGCTCACGGTTCCAGGGTAACCGTCCATGATAAAGGGGGGTCATAGCAGCAGGACCGTGAGGTGGCTGCTCACATTGTACTCACAGTCAGGAAGCAGAGAGAGATGAACGCTGGTGCTCAGCTCACTTTCTCCTTTTTTGTTCAGTTTGGGCCCCCCAGCCCATGAAATGGTGCTGACCACATTCAAGGTGAGTCTTGTCTCTTTAGTTAAGGCCTTCTGGAAAGAGCTTCAGAGTCACAGCCACAGGTGTGTTTCCATGGCGATACAAAATGCGGTCAAATCGACAATGGAGATGGAACGTCCCATCTTGCATTTGACATGTGAGCATTGTTCTTAGTCCGGGAGCCATTCTTCTGTAGCAAGCAAAAGACTTGCTTATTTTTAAACACTTTGTTTGTTTAAACAATTTATATAGCACATCGAGTCACGACAGCCAAAAACCTGGCCTCTCAACCATTTTGATTGGCACCTGCCTCCTCTCCCAGAAAGAATGGAGGCATTCCTAGGGGGGAAGCTTTGGGGAGCTTGGAACAATTCCAGGTTGAAGGCCCGAAGCTCCATAGAAAGACAACTACTTAATGAGCTCCCCGGTCCTATTGGAAGTTCAAAAGTACAGACGATGAAGGTTATACGTGTGATGTTTTATGACCTCGAACATTGCAGTCCTCACGCAGATGAGGTACCAAAGAAGAGTTGACCCAAATATGAATCATTTATTTTATGGGACTAGACCTTGGTCAGAGGTCTCTGCATGCTGCTTTTCTCACCTCCTACAGCTTCTAACAGCCTTTAAACCGTCTACAGGCAAGATGCCCAGGAGTCATTGGTTTCAGGCCGGCAGGAAGTTGACTTTATTTTGAAGGGAAAAAAACAATCTTATTTGAGTGTAGGGGTGTATAGAAGAGAGTGGATATGGAAAGCTGCTGAGAAAGCCATCCAATCCCTTGACATCCTTTTTAAAAGATTTATTTTTAAATTGTGTGTGTGTGTGTGTGTGCACACACGCGCGTGCGCGTGAGTGTAGGTACCCATGGAGTCCTAAGAAGGTATCAGAAGATCCCCTGTGTGGGTGATGAGAACTGAATCAGGATCCTCTGCAAGAGTGGTATGCACCCACCACCACTGAGTCCTGTCTCCAGACTTGCTTAGCATCTGTTAAATAAGAAAATGTTGTAGGTTTGCAATGAGGACAGCTGCCCCTGAGGCTTGCTTGTGGCAGTAGCCCCTACGTCACTTTCAGCCATTTCCTCTACAATTTTCCTCTGTTTTTCTATGTGACATACAACACTTTAATGTGTATACATATATATATATGTATATACACATATATCTATACATATATATGTATATACACATATATCTATATCTATACATATATATGTATATACACATATATCTATACATATGTGTGTGTGTGTGTATATATACACGTTACTAGTTTAAAAACATCTACAGGCTTGCTAATACCTTAGATGGGAATTCCCCTCTCACCAATACCATATGGGTTTTCCCAGTATAGTTAGATCATGTGGCTGATGCATCCCTATTTCGTGATAATGCTGTCTTGGGCATGTGGGGACTGTACTTCTGAACTAAGTTGTGGGCTATGGTTACATATCCTTGCTTGTTACTCCTCTCTTTCCCTCCTTTCCTCCTTTTCCTTCTGTGTCCCCTCCCCATCCCCCTCTATCCATTCTTCACTAACTTTTTGAGAAATGGAACATAAGAAATAAATGTAGGTATTTTTAGATTTTTTTTTATGACTTAAAGTGTCTTGTCTTCTGCCCTTACCATGTGGCTGGGCATAGATCTGCAGGTGGAAATGCTTCCCAATGACATTATTAAAATTTCCGATGCCATTCCTATCCCCATGCCTTTATGCGTGACCCGAACTCTCCCCGTTCCTGGAGACATCCCCAGTCTCTTCTCAGTCACCTGACCTGATGCTCTTGTGTCCTTGCTGTGGTACCTATGCTGAATCCTCAAGGAAATTTTCTTATACTCTCTGGCAATTGCTTGCTTGCTTGCTTGCCTTCTGAATCCCTGGCTGTTCCAATGTTGGGCCTCCTTGGCTCGTTTATATTTAAATGAGTCGGGATGAGGTCTCCTCTGTGGCTGATACAAGTGGGGAGCATTATCTGCTCTCAGAATTGCCTTTGTTTCCTCTAAGTTCCGTTCTCTTGGTTGGGCTCAGTCTCCACCTTTCAGGGTATGAACAAATACCTGCGTCTATTCATGTTTAGGGGTGATGCATCCAGGGGCTGGCAGGAAGCTCTGACGACCATCTGGTAAGACTAGTGTCGCCCAGCGGTCTGGCCCAACTTTGGAGCGCCTACCCTATCTGCAATTGCGTGTTTCTTCTGGGGCTTAGTCCATTTCCTGACGGGTCTTCCCACCACTCCTGCGTGGAAAAGAGAGACTCACACAGGGCTGCTTTTAGCCTGTGCAGTGCACTTGTTCGGGATCAGTAATCCTGTCCTCTCTGGGCAGAAGCTGCCCACCATACACACTTGGTTTAATTGCCAGAGGAGAGCTATTTTCTCTTTCTCTGAGATGATACAGTCCTCGGCTAGGACAAAGGCTGGGTTTGGACTCCCACATGCTCCCTTGGCCAGGTGTACAAACCACAGGACGGGACCCAGAGATCTCTGAGTACTGAGTTTGGGCCTTGAAGAAGGCAGCCTCAGTAGTCACCCTGTGACCTCCTGAAGTTGGTCCTGACTTCTTAGTCTTGTGTCCCTGGGTTGCGCTTTTCTTGTTCCCTAGGAGTAGGAGGCGAAGCTGTCATCTGGCCGCATGGGAGGGGCAGGTGGCCCAGGAATTAGCACTGTATCTTACCCTACCTTCACCATTCCAACTCCCAAGCCCTTCTTAGGGGCCAAAGTGGGAGGTTCCTCAGTGCTGCCCCCTGCAGGCATGTGGTGTGAGGACCCTTCCCTGCCTCCTTCTTTGTGGGCTCTACTTGAGCTCTGAATGGGTGGTGTCTGTGGCCTTCTGTCTACCTTTTCCTGTCCATGGCTACCGGACTTCCTTTTCCTTTGCACTTACTCCGACAGGTGAAATAAGTAAGCAATATGTTCTACACTCATAGTTTCATTGCTCTCTGTTTTTGTTTGTCCAGACATGGGCTTACTAAATAGCCCAGGCTGGCCTTGAACTCTTCTTCCTCCTACCCCATTCCCCTAAGTGCTAGTTAGGTTACAGGCGTGCACCACCGTGCTTGGCTTCGGTGTGCCATCTCGATCCATAAATGCCTTTGGGTTTTCTTGCTGGTGGGTTAGGTGGCTCTTTGTCCTGCTAACTTCATTGTGAACTTGTCCTGAAGGACTCTGCTGAAGCTCTATGATGACGTCAAGGGCAGGGGAGCGTCAGGTGGCATGAGAAAGCTCGGTTTAAAGGTCGAGGCTTGGCGCATTCCTCCTTCTTCCTTTCCAGTTTTGCCACCTGCTCCCACGGAACACTTAGATCTTCAAAATCCTCACAAGACACACATGGTGTGGTCACGTGGTTTCTAGCCTTTCTGTACCTGCCACCCCACCCCCGACTCCCATGTAGGGAACAGGTCGTCCACACTGGCATTTGCCAGACAGCAGACAAGGTTCTCCACCAGTTGCTGTTTGAAGTTTGGGCAGGATTTCCCCCTAAAAGCTGTGGTTTTCCCTAGCTTTTGGTGACAGAGTCTGGAGCCTGCTTGACAGATGTGACCTTAGTGGAAAAATGTGCTCCATCACTCTCTCTGGTCCTATGTTTGACCATTGCTGGGCTCAGCCCAGGTCCAGCAGCACTCACTTGAACTGTAAACAATTGCATTGAGAAGGCAAGGATTCTCTAAGTCACAGTCTGTTTGGTGGCTTTGGGGACCATGTGAAGGTCCAGCACCTTCTTTAGAGATGGAACTGAGGTGGAGGATCATGTGAGTCTCCAGCTGCAATACCAGTCCAGTAAGATGTTATCAAAATAATAATAATATTATTATTAATAATAATATAATAATAATAATAAACCTACAGAAAACAAAAAATGAGCAAAGAAAGCCTCATCACTTTTCTAGCCAGTGACTTTGGGATGATCCTTCCCAATTAAAGTTTGTATAAAACTCCAGCCACCCTCAGTGAGGCCTCCGAACAGCACTGGAGTGCATCTCACCATCAGAAGTCAGCCAATGAGTAGGGGTGCACCTTGGAAGAACATAACCTGGCTTCCACAGTGACAGCGGTCTCTTTCTGTGGATGTCATTGGCATGATGATGTGAACTCCTTCATGCTGATTTCATCATCTTCCCAGACTCCAGAGGGCTGAGCGGAGTCTGAGGCCTAGCCTCCCCCTCCCTCCTACTTGGAGACTCTGTCTTTAGGGATCGCCACTGATTTTCCTATCTGAACTCAAGGTGAAGCAGGGTCTGTGGCCGAGTGACAGGTGAGTCTCCTAGTCTATCCTCCTGGAGAAGGTGGTGTTCTCATGAGCACATCTAAGGATCTAGGTTGAGTGGCTGAAGACTTGGTGCTGGTGTCTTTCTCTCATTGGCTGAAAAAGCTTCGGGGTTTTCCCTTACCCATTAGCCAAAGTGACAGAGCAGCCTTACCTGGACTGCACCCCCCTCCCTGACAGTCACTTGACTCTAGCTTCTGTCTGCTTCTCTCTGGTCCCACGCTGCCTTATCATCTAGCAGCTTTTACAAGAGGAAGTGTTAAGCCATTGTATACTTGTAAATTCACTTGGCCAACAGTCCAGGGAAGTACTTCCTTCAAAACACTGGATCAAGAGATAAGGTGGTCACAGTTAACTAACTCTGGCTTTTGTGCCGAGATTTACTGCTTAGAAAAACGAAGTGATAACCTGAGGAGATCCTGATTCTGGGGCACCAGTCTACTTGGGAGTTGTGGGTGGGATTCTCTGAGCTAGCCCTTCCTTACCCTTGTACTCTATCCCTACCCACTGCCTTCCCACCAAATTTTTGCACACTTTGACCCAACCTGTGCACAACCACTTAAATCCCATGAAATCCATGGTTAACCTACAAATGTAAATTTATGGCCAAAAAAAAAAAAAAAAGTTGGCCTCTCACTTGTAGCAGAAAAGCTCACTATCCAAAACCAAACACACGGACCCTCAGTAGCATCAGTCAGCACTGTGTCCCGCCCCCAGCCGCTGCCCGTCTCCACCTCCAGCACGTGCTTCTTGGAGAAAGAATTCAGGCTTTCTCCTTCAAACGTAAACCTAGGGAAAGAAGGATTTAGAGGAACATAGTGGAGATTGAGGATTGAAAGCCATGGTGGTGCACACCTATAATCCTAGCACTGAGGAGTCTGGGTCAGAAAGGTTGTCAGCTTGGATGAAAGAAAGAGTGAAATCCCATCTCAGAAGAAAATAAAAACAACAAACAAAAAAAACCCAACTGGACAAAAATAAAAAGAAACCCCCACAAAATCAACCTTAAAACAGATTTCATTTTTATGTTAATGGGTATGAATGGTTTGCCTGCATGTATGTGTTTGGACTATGTGTGCAGTGCCCATGGAGGCCAGTGTAGGGTGTTGGGTCCCCTGGAATTGGACTTACAGATGGTTTTGAGCCACCGTGTGGTTGCTGAGAACCAAACCCAGGTTGCCTACCAGAGCAGCAAGTGCTCTGAATCACAGAGTCATTTCTCAAGCCCCCCAAATAAACTTTTTCAAGCATTAAAACTCGGGGTGGGTGGTGTGGGGGATGAATTCTTTGGATAAAGTTATAATCGTCCTCTTACATGAGAATCATTTTTTCTTTAAGCTTAAAAGTCATGAATTTTGCATTGTTATTAAAAAAGAAATAGAAAAATCTCATTTAGTTGGAGGCTTGTTTCATTTGTGACAGTGAATGCTTTTTTTTTTTTTCTTTTTTTCTTTTTTTTTTTCCCAGCACGTCAAAAGTCAGTAGGAACTGAGACTGTAAGGCTGTGTGGAAAGAGCAGCCATAAAATGCCTGTGTTCTTGAGAGTCGTGTAAGGATTGAGACATGTTTTAAAGGAAAGTTGGGGAGTTCCCAAGTTTAAGACAGCCCTGGCTTGGGAATCCCCCCTGGTTCAGCCGCAGACACCTTGGATGATGCACTTACCTCTCTGGGTGGAACGGTGGAGGACCACAACAAAAGTCCTCTCAGGGTTTAAAGCTCTAGGCTTTGCAAGGTCTTTTTGTTTGTTTTTATCTCTGTAAGTGATAAATGCACTTGTGTAAATGAATGAACTGCCAAAATTTACAGCTTGCATCGGTTTGATGTCTGAGAAAGGTGCCTTGTGGGGGGGGGGCGTTGGTAAGCCAGGGGTGGCCTGATTGTCACAAGGTTTGAAGTGGAACCTGGTAGTTCTAAGTCGACACCCTAGACAGTGTCCCAGGGGGAATTTCTTTGGAATTCAGTAATTTAGCTGTAGGAATAAGTAGCTATAGGCAACAGCCTGGATCTTTCCATCCCTCCCAGCATTTTCCTCTTACACTACCTAAGAGAGCTGTGTAGAGCATCCCAAGGAGGGTGTGGTAGGGAGGGTGGGCTCTGCAGTGAGGGATGCACCTGCCTTCTGCCCTTGAAATTGGACCTTACAATACTACCTGCATTATTTACTTTTGTGCTGATAATATCGGCCAAAGACAAATAGGAAAATGTTACTCCCTCCCCGGCACTGTTGGGACAGGTTGTGAAGCCTGGAGACAGGATGGTGTTCTGTCTTGAATACCTCTTACATGGGGATGGGTGTTTTGTTCTTTCGGGGCCTGGGATATACTTAACAGAATTAATGTTTTCTTAATGGCATGGTGGAAGACCTCATGGCTTGTACCTAAAAGGTGCACAACTATTGAGTGGGACAAAAGCAAAATGTTATTTTGTGGTACAAGGATGATTTTTGTCTGTTTAGTGTGCATAGCTATAGCTTTATAAAAAGAAAGGGATCTTTGTAAAAAAAAATGCTGTGTGAATGTGCGCTTTTATTTATTGATTATTGTGAATGAAGATATAAATGGATATTTGCATAATTTATACATGTGGGAAACCCCCTGGAGTATTTGTTACTTGATAGTTTTCTATCATGGAATATTGGGCCTGGTGCTATGATGAATGACCTTGTAAAATCACATGTATTCTTAAGAAAAATTTTCAATATAAATTTCTTGAACTGATCACTTTTCTCTGATGACTTCTTTCCATGTGTGTGCACATGTGTGTGCATGCATATTTGTGTGCCTGTGTATATGTGTGCACATGTGTGTGCATGTGTTCTTTCCAATCAGAAATGACACTATCCTTCTTTTCCTAAAAGTAGTCCTTTTACCATCTGCCCTCACAGGAAACACGCTCGTCCTCTGTGGTGGTTTGAAAGAAAATGGCCCCCATAGGAAGTGGCACTATTAGAAAGTGTGGCTTTGTTGGATTAGATGTGGCCTTGTTGGAGAAAGTGTGTCACTGTGGGGGTGGTCTTTGAGGTCTCCTGTGTTCAAGCTATGCTCAGTGTGGTAAACAGTTCACTTCCTGTTGCCTGTGGATCAAGATACAGAACTCTTAGCTCCTTCTCCAGCACCATGTCTGCCTGTACACCGTCATGCTTCCTCCTGACATGATGATAATGGACCAGACCTCTGAAACTGTTAGCCAGCCCCAATGAAATATTTTCCTTTATAAGAGTTGCCATGGTCATGGTGTTTCTTTGCGGCAACGTTTCTGTTGCCTAACTAAGACGCTCAGCTGTGTCCACTTGTCTTGAATCTTTTTGAGCAAAGTTCCAAGAAGGAAAGACAACAGTGTGGCATCCCCAAGTGTCTGCATGAGGCTGGTTCTCGGACTTTGGTCAGAGGCCACAGTCCTTGGATGCACAGGTTGAAAATACAGTGGTGTGATATTTGCACACCTCAGGGTTACTCATTATTCAGTCACCTCAGGATTACTTATGATATTGTGACATGGGCTTATATAAATAGTTGTCATATTGTTTGGGGAATAATGGCAGGAAGATAGTCTGCCCATGCTATGTGCCGTACAGATTCAATTGTGTGTGTGTGTGTGTGTGTGTGTGTGTGTGTGTGTGTGTGTGCTTTCTCTAGTTGTTCCAGTCCTCAGATTTGGAACCCTTGACACAAGGGATTGGCACAGTGGTAAGCTCTATAGATCAGAGACAGACTGCTAGGAGGTCTGCATTCCCTGACTTTTTTTTTTTTAAATCTACTTTATGATCTATAGCAGCGGTTCTCAACCTTCTTAGTGGTGCAACCCTTTAATACAGTTCCTCAGGTTATAGTGACCCCCAACCATACAATTATTTTGTTGCTACTTCATAACTGTAAATTTGCTACCATTATGAATCGTAATGCAAATGGTGTTTTCTGATGGTCTTAGGTGACCGAGGGTGGGGGCATGGGCAGTGATAGCAGTATCTCCAGAGCTCAACGGCCAGCCAGTCTAGCCAATCAGTGAGCTCTGGGCTCACTGAGAGACTGTGTCTCAAATGATAAGGTGGAGAACAATAGTGGAAGACACCCGATGTCAACTTCTGGCCTCCACATTGCAGGCACACCCATGTGTACATGTACATGCACTACACATACACATAGAAGAAGAAGGAAAAATAAAGTTTATTTTCACTTTTGTCGGTAGAGGCCTTCAGGCTTGATTCATCTATTAACCGACCTGTCCTTCCGGCCACTCTTGGCTCTCTTGTGGCTGTGTCATCCCTATACCATGGCTCCCATCCCCATGGTCCAAAATGGAGACTGTATATTTAGACAGCTCATCCCTGCTCCACGATGCAGAGTGGAGGGAGCGGCAGGTGTCCAAGAAGGACCACACCCCGTATCTTCCTTTGTCTCCTTATCTGGGTGAAGGCACTGGCCACAGCTACCGCGGTGGAAGGAGACTGTTCTCCGGCTGCTTGTGGGGTTGAGTGAATGACGGTGAAAGATTGGTGTGCTGTCAGCTTCCCACTGCTTTGACAAATGCCTGTGAGGACAACATAAAGGTTTGTCTTACTACCTTTCTATTGCTGTAAAGACACCACGGTCAAAGCAACTCAGAAAAGAAGGAGTATATTTGGGGCTCACAGTTCAGAGGGTGAGTCCATGACCATCTCAGCAGGGAGCATGGCAGCAGGCAGGTACATCATCAAAGCAGTAGCTGAGATCTTACATCCCAAATTGATCCATAAGCATGAGACAGAGAGAGCTAACTGGGAATGGTGTGGACTTTGGAAAGCCCAAAACCCACCACTCCCAGTGACACACCTCCGCCAGCAGGGCCACACCTCATAATCCTTGCCAAACAGTTCCACTGACTGAAGACCAAGCATTCATACACATGAGCCTCTGAGGCCCTTGTTATTCAAACCACCACAAGATGAAAGATTTATGTTTACAGTCTTGGAGGTGTCAATCTCTAGTTGGATGGCTCCATTCCTGTGACCTGAAGTGAGTTGGAGCATCATGGCAGAGATCATGTGAAAGGGCAAAGCATTTCACTTTGTGGTGGGCAGGAAGTGGGGGTGAGGGGTAGGGGTGAGAGGGTGGGGGAGGGATGGCACAGACATACTCCTCAAAGGTACAACTCCAATGACCTAATTTCCCCAGTGAAGTTCTACCTCCTGACATTTCCATACCTCCTCGTAATGCCACCAATAGACCAATAGATGAATCCATTGACGAAGTCAGAGCCCTCATGATCCAACCATGTTCCAAAAGCCACATATGTGATCACTGTTTGCTCCGAGGGCCATGCCTTCAGTACATGAACTTTTGGGGAAATGGATACTTCAATCCTAATAAGAATTATAGTTTGGACAGCAGCAAGCATCCTGGTGGTGTTTGCCTAGGTTCTAGCAGTCAGGGGTGAGCCAGCTGTGGCAGCTGGCTCCCTCAGTGCACAGGCCTTCTGGTTGGTTTTTGGTGACAGAGGTCAGAAGGAGATAAGAGCCTTCCTTTCCTCTGATGGGGCACAGGAAGCATCCGGGGAGAGGAGAGAAGCATGAGGGGCACACCTGACGTGTGCTGGGCACTCTCCCAGGAGCAAGGCTGTGGAGCACCCAACCCAACCCAACAGTTTTATGGTGGATGCTGCATCGTCCCACAAGAGGCAAAGATTAGAAGAACCAAATGAGTGGCAGTGAAGGGTCAGAGCTGGAATGAAAATCGAGGAATTTCCTGGAGCGTTAATGTGCTTTCAGAGCCCCTTCAGGTGGCCCCCAAACAATGTGACCCCAAGAGGTTGAGGCCAATCCTGGTAAGGCCTTGCAGACACCCCCCCGTGGAGAAAGTTGGATGCCAGGTGCAGGTATGAAGTTCTGTTCTCCCTAGGGAAGGAGACCACACGAGCTTCCAGTGCCCCAGCCCAGCAGTCAGATCTGGATTTTCAGGGACCTCGGACCAACTTCAGCTTTCCTAAGCTCAGTTCTTATGGGCCTTGCCACAGCCCAACTGTGTGAGCCAAGAGGAGCCGCATGGAAGCGACTGGAGCCTCAATAAAATGGCACCATCCTGTCTGTCCATCTTAAAGCTCCTTTTTCCTGGAACTCAACCCTTTCCTCACCCACTAGTCCATTCCTGGATGTTTTTGGTTGTTGTTGTTTTTTCTTTTGGGGGCCCGCCATCTGCTCACACATAAATATACAGAGGCTTTTTCTTACTTATGAATGCCCAGCCTTAGCTTGGCTTGTTTCTTGCCAATTTTCCTTAACTTAAATTATCCCGCCTGTCTTTTGCCTCTGGGCTTTTCCTGTTCTCTTACTTCTGTAAATCTTACTCTTACTCCGTGGCTTGCTGTGTAGCTGGGTGGCTGGAAAATCCTTTCAGATTTTTCCTTCTATATATTTTCTCTGCCTGCCAGCCCCGCCTATCCTTTGTCCTGCCTTGCTATTGGCCATTCAGTTCTTTATTAGACAGGCTCAGTAATGCAGCTTAACAAATGCAACATAAACAAAAGTAACACACCTTAAAATAATATTCAAGAACACCTGGATGTTGCTGTGCCACTGCCATAACAGATCAGGGAAACATCCCGGGCAGCCTTGGGCTTTCTAGACGGCCATCGGCTTTTCTCTGTGCTACCCTCTCTAGTCTCTACCCTTGCTAGAATTCCTAGCCACTCTCCCAGCTACATGACCGTACATGTGCTGACCAGTAGCCAGGCAAGATGCTTAGTCATCCCAGGGCCTTACGTCCTATGTAATCCGTGTGCTGCACAATCACGTAATCTGCGTGTAGTGTGATCACATAATCTATGCACATGTGTGGCATAGCTACATAAGCCCATATGCACATGTTTGGGTGGAACCTATAAAATCGGGTCCCACTTATCCTTCTGCCCTTTTGCCTGCACAATCCTTCCCATAGGCCTAAGCACATACCTTCTGTTCCCTTCCCTTAATAAACTCTTAGAGTGGGTTTTGTTGTACCTCGTGACTTTTCTTGCACAGTAAACAGCTCTGCTTAATGAATAACATTGCACCACTTAATAAATAACAACCCTGCCATAGCAAGGAAGGCTGCAAGAAGACAGCATGGAAGCCGCAGACTGACAGTTTAAAACCCCTTGTGCTGGATCCTCCAGTCTTTCTGGGCTGAAGAATGGCCTATCTGTGGTGACCAGAGAAAGCCCTAGAGTTTGAGGTGTGTATAGGTGTGCATGCACATGTGTGTGCACGTGGAGTAATAGTGTTTACACCACAGGTGCCATGTTGTATGTGGTTGTTTCCTAAAAACAATCTGTCTAGTCCCTGTAGGTTGTGGAAAGAATCCAGATGTTATCTGTGAGGAGATAACTATCTGAGGAGGGAGTTTAACTGGGACCCCAGACTGGATCTGGGCATGTCTGGGGAAAGAACTCCCTAAAATCAATCATTCAAACCATACTTTGTAATGGAAGCAAAAGGCGCTTGACGTGTTGGTCCTTCGCTGCCATGCCATCCCCATTCCCAGTGCCATATACAGGACAATGTGTTCAGGGCTCCTGCAGTGTTTGTGGTATTGGGAGAAGTCTGGTTTGGCTCAGTCCTGTCTGGTACCCTGATGATGCTGGAAGATACCAGCTGACTGAAGTGATGTGTTCAATGTTCCCAGTGTGACAGCTAGACAAGCATCTCTATGTACTTGGAAGCCTTGGCACCAAGCAGTGTCTCTCCCGGTTAGAAAGGATTCTTCTAATGGTGAGTAAGCCTACTGTCTAGGCTGCCTCAGAAGAAGGCTCACACTGTCCTGGTCTAGCCTTCTACAGCTTTCCTACTACAATTTCCTGAAGAAATGAGGATGCCCAGCAAGGTAGGATGAAGTGCAACCCTAATTAGTCTTAACAATAAAAACCCAGAGTTAGATATCGAGGGTGAAAGCTGAAAGATCAGAGAAGCAAAGCAGCCAGCTACTAGAGACTTCTTACCTTATCCTCGGGCTCCAGCCTGGCTCCAGCCCTGGTCCTCATTCTTTTGATTGATGAAGCACTGAGTGACTTGTGCCAACTGCCAATCCTCCCTTGATCTCGGGGACCCCTGAGATTGTGCAATGCACGGATTACATAGGACCTAAGGCCCTGGGATGACTAAGCATCTTGCCTGGCTACTGGACAGCACATGTGCCGTCATGTAGCTGGGAGAGTGGCTAGGAATTCTAACAAGGGTAGAGACTAGAGAGGGTAGCACAGAGAAAACCTGATGGCTTTTAAATTTGAAGATACTCGATCAATTAAACTTTTGGCTACAGTTGTCTAACCCAAGTCTATAATTATTTTGCCGTGCTGTCTTAGAAATGATATTCTTTTGAGGGTTATTTTTTTTTGTCTATGATACATTCTGCTGGTTTTTGTACAGATGCAAGGTTTTTTTGCATATTAGATACTGTGGTAGCTAACTACTTGTCACTTGGTTCTAGAATTAACTAACCCCTGGGCAGGTCTGGGATGGCATTTCCTAGAATGACTAAGTGGTGATGACCCGCCCCTAGAGTGGGCAGCACCTGCTGGCAGTGGCCCAGCCTTTGCTCCTGGCTGGTGAGGGCCTCTACCCTGTTACTGAACTGCTACCATCAAGGCATTCTAAAGTTATGTCATTAACAAGGAATGCTTTTGATAAAAGGATAAACATATGGGTGGCTGGAAGGGTATAAAGAATTTGTTCAAAATGCCAAATGTTGTTTTTGTAAAAGATGTCAAAGCAATTCCAACAATTGCTGCCAGAGCGCAATTAGCTATCTATATTAGAGTTCTCTAGAGGAACAGAACTGATAGAATGAATATATACTAGAAGGGGCTTCATTGCAAGATTGGCTTAAATCAGCGGTTCTTAACCTATGGATCACAGCCCCTTTATCAGATATCCTGCACATCAGGTATTTACATTATGATTCATAACGGTAGCAAAATTACAGTTAGGAAGTAGCAATGACATAATTTTATGGTTGGGGGTTACAACCTGAGGAACTGTATTAAAGGGTCGCAGCGTTAGGAAGGTTGAGAAGCACTGGCTTATATGATACAGACTTGGTAGTGCAGCAATGGCTGTCTGCATTGTGAGGCTACGAACCCGGGAGCTGCTCCATCCATGAGTCTGGATGCCTGGAAGTCTAGATTTGGTTCTGAAGTCTGGGAGGATTCCTGAAGAGTCCTTTGTCTTCAGTCAATATTGGAAGGCCGAAGAAGCTGATGTCAGCAAAGGATGGCACATTCAGGCTGTTGGGATATTGGAACTGTTTATAATCTAACAGTAGTTTGGGGAGAACTGACATTCCTTTTTTTTTTTAGACTTTCTTTTTATTTATTCTTTGTGTCTTTCACATCATGCAACTCCATCCCATTCATTTCTCTGTCCCTTCATATCCACCCTCTGCCCTTGTAAGCTCCCCACCAAAATAAAATAAAATAAAATTTAAGAAAAAAAAAAGAAAAAAAAACCAATCTTGCTATGGAAGCTGCAGTGTGACACAGTGAGTCATGTAGTAAACGCTTTTGTCCATATATCTTTACTTGCAAGTGTTCATTGCAGAGAGTCATTGGTCTAGTCCAAGGCCTCTGGTTTCTGCTACACTATCCATGCCAGGCCCTCACTGGAACTCCTCTTGGTTATCCTGCTGTTGTCCTGTGTCATGGAAATCCTGCAGCTTTGGGTCTGCAGGACCGTCCCCTTGACATGCTCCAGTAGATTGCAGATAGGGTGGATATTGGAGTGGGCCAACACATAACCCTGGTTCTGGGCCTGGGTAGTTGGAAGGTTGGTCAGCCCATCAGCTCTCCCTTGTCCTCACCACCAGGGTAAGCTCTCCTGCATTGCCCAGGCTAGTTCACCCTTTACAGAGATGAGCAAGGGGTGGGGCCAGTTCTCCCGCTTTCATGTCCTCAGGGTCAGTTTTCATACACCTACACCTTCAGGGTCAGCTCTACTGTGTTGCCCAGGTGTGGCATAGGGACCACTCTCCTGAGTCTCTCCAGTGCTGCAGCTGATGAGGGCCAGGGACAGCTCTCCTGGTCTTATGACCTCACGGCCAGCTCTCCCATCTGCCTCAGGTGTTGGGGGGGGGCATCTCTCCCCTGCCCATGCCGCCAGATGCCAGGTGAGTAATGGGGACAACTCTCCCACACTCACATCTTCAGGGCTGGCTCATCCACACTTCCACCAACAGAGTTGGTTCTATTATGCTGCCCAGGGGAGGTGCAGGGCCTGCTCTCCCGAATGTTACAGCTGGTGGTGGGCAGGGCCAGCCCTCCCAACTGCCTCAGGTGTTTATGGATGGGTGGAGGGAACTGACTTTTCTGTATACTGAGTCTCTGCTCCATGAACATGGCATACCTCTCTGTTTATTTTGCCTTAAGTTTCTCTTATCACTGTTTTCTAATTTCAGCATAGAACTCTAGCATACTTTTTAGATTTATCTCAAGTACTTTTTAGCTTTGGGTGCTTTAGACAAACAAACTGATTTGTACTTTCACACTGCAGCCATCATTAGACTTGTGATTTCCAAGGGTGTGGAGTTTGCTGTCTGCCAGCAAGCAAACAGTTCTTCAGTAGATGCCAGGGCCTGCCTCTAATCCTGTTCATTTCTCACATTATCTGCTTGGTAGAAGCATCTGATGCAAGACGTCCCCATCACCTGCAGATGTCAAGTATAAGGCTGTTGCTCAGCAACCAATTACAAATTAGTATTCTTACAAATCCATTAGAGCAGCTCTCAGAATGCAGGGAAATGGGTTTGCTGGCTTATTATAAAGGGTATTACAGAGGATGGATGAAAAGATTTATAGTGTAAGGTATAGGAAAGGGGACATGTGTGGGGGTATTGTGTTCCCCAAAATATTGTGTATGCTAATAAACTTATCTGGGGTCAGAGAACAGGACAGCTACAATATTAAACATAGAGGTTAGGCAGTGGTAGCATACGCCTTTAATCCTAGCATTCCAGAGACAGAAATCCCTCTAGATCTCTGTGAGTTCAAGGCCACATTGGAAACAGCCAGGCACGGTGATACACACCTTTAATCCCAGAAAGCCACACCTTTAATCCCAGGGAGTGGTAGTAGAAAGCAGAAAGGTATATAAAGCATGAGGACCAGAAACTCGAGGCATTTGCCCTGGAGAGGCCTTTGGCCTGGAGAAGCCTTTGGCCTGGAGAAGCATGTGGCTGGTTAAGCTTTCAGGCTTCTAGCAGCAGTTCAGCTGAGACCCATTCTGGATGAGGGCTCGGGGCATCCAGTCTGAGGAAACAAGATCAGCTGAGAAGTTGGCCAGGTGAGGTTAGTTGTGGCTGGTTCTGTCTCTCTGACCTTCCAGTGTTCATCCCAATACCTGGCCTCAGGTTTGATTTTATTAATAAGAACTTTTAAGACTCATGCTACAGACATGGACCTTCCATTCCCTCTCAAGACATGTCACTCACCAGGAACCTCCACATGGCTCTGTCTTGAAGCCTTCAAAGCCTTTTACATTTCTTTTATTTTTTTGGTTTTTTGAGACAGGGTTTCTCTGTGTAGTTTTGGTGCCTTTCCTGGATCTCGCTCTGTAGACCAGGCTGGCTCTGCCTCCTGAGTGCTGGGATTAAAGGCGTGCATCACCAACGCCCGGCTGCCTTCTTTTACATTTTTATGGAGGCTTCAGTGCATAGGTGCTGGGCATTGGCTACTGGTCATCAGCTTCACCTTTACCCTTCTCTCCTCCCCAGAGGCTGGAAGTTCCATCCTTCTGGCAGTGCCCATCCTGAAGGTACTTAGGGACTACCAGCTGTCAGTTACCTCATTAGCATACAAAGACATCCTTTTGACGGTTCCAGAGATTTTTTATGAGTTGTATGCTAGGGAACAGTAAACAACCACACACACACACACACACACACACACACACACACACAGAGAGAGAGAGAGAGAGAGAGAGAGAGAGAGAGAGAGAGAGAGACCATTGTAAGACACTTAAAATATGAAATATCTATTATTTATTACTAGAACATAGAAATTCAATTATTTTCATATATCAGCCTTGTATGCAGTGACCTTGGCAAACTCATAAGAGTTTAAGCAGCTCTTCTATGGGTAACTTAGTCTTTTTTATAGGTTTACTTTTCCTTGTTTTTTCACTTTTTATTCAAAAATAATTCCACAGTGATGGCAGGAAAGTGCAAAGATCAGCTCTACACCCTTCATCTCCCAGTCCCATTCATCCTTGCCAGATCTAGACCATTTTTAGGACTGAAAAGGATCATGTATTTTATTTAGTTATCACTGATCTTCAGTCTTCTTCACTCTGAAACCATTTAAAAATTATTTTTATTATTTACATTTTGTTTATTTGCACACATCTGTGTGTATGAATGCACACATGGAGATCAGATCATGTCCTGGGATTGAACTTAGGTCGTCAGGGTTAGCTGCAAGGACTCTTACCTGCTAAGCCATCTCGCCACCCTTCTGAAACCATTCTGAAGTCCTTCTTTGGTTGTTAAGAATTTTGACTACTCTTCAGTTTGGGTTGTCTGGTGGTTCCGTAACACATTCAGGAAATGCATTTTTTGCAGTGTGGTACTGTGGTCATCGCTGGTGACACTGACAGAAGATGGATCCGAAAGACCCTGGAGTTCACATCCTTCCTTTTTGGTGGCAGAGCTGACCTTTGGCTGAGCTGGACTAATCAGGACTGTGGAGAGACAAGCCCTTGGACCAACATGTACATTCTTGGGAGGCAAGGCTGTTTCCATGGCTCCTCATGGACAGACCTTGGCCCTTGGCATGCACAGTCCCTAAAACATTACGCAGGGGTTTCTTTGATAGACTTATATTAAGAAAAATTAGGAAACCAGTCAGGGCAATACAAGTATGTAGCAGTGTGTGTTGTTCACCCACCCATCTTGGGCTGTAGCTGTTTGCTGCACATCTGGCCGCTGGCCAAAGCAGACACTGTCCTGCTGGGACTTTGGCCACGAGGTACACACATCTGTGCTCTGCCCACACTGCATAATAATGAAGATCAGGGTCTGCATGCACTCTGCCACTCTCCAAAGGGGCATTTTCCCTATGAACCCCTGCCATAGCTGTACTTCTAACTTGACACTTGGACATTTATGTGACTCTAGTGGGTGTGTCTGTGATCCCCTCCCATGGCAGCTGACTTTATCTGGATGAGATGGCATCTGCTAGGCGGCTCTTCTGTAAAGTTATCACTTTTCAAAGAAGAGTTCATAGGGCATGCTTTGAATCTGTGTGAGGATCTCTCATGCCTTGTTCAACATTTATCCACCAGATTTAGTAAACACAATTGCCAAATGGTGATCATTGCCATCCCACTACTCCTTCTAAAATTACTCTATGGTAAGGGAGAGGTTTTGCTCCTCCTCAGTTACTTATTCTTTGTTGTGTCAGTGTGGACTCATGAATTTCTGAGGGAAAAGAAAAGTTAGCTCACAGAAAATGCAGTGCATGTGGTATTGTACCATTGTTTAGTGTGGCTTGAAATAGCAGCTGAGATTCCTGGAGATCCAAACAAAATGTGAAACTCTATCCCTTACAAGATTTGATAGCTCCACATTGAAAACAAACCAGTAACTGGAGTGTGGACAGATAGACCACTGGAATGGAGAATTTCAGAACCCAGATATTCTACAAATGGCTAGTAAATGGGCAGTTGTGTAGGTGTCTGGGGTGGGGTGTCAGTTGGAACCATGCCTCACCCCATACACTGGATCAATTCTAAATGGATCAGTGTTGAACTGCAAAAGACTGGTGAATGATGGCAAACCAGGAACTCTTCCACATTGCTATAGATATGTCCTGTATTTGTATATATTATATTAAAAACAAGATGTAGTAAATGTGTATCGCATGCCAGCGTTGTTGTAAATGAAGAAGACAGAATAAATAAGTACCTTGGCTTGTTTGTGAAGGCAAGTTTGAAGAATGAACAAGAAACAATGGTTTGCTGTTGGGGGCATGAGAATGCATGTAGGGGACAGACTCTTCTTTACTGTTTCTTTTCTTTTCTTTTGGTTTTTCAACTGGGTTTCTCTGTGTAACAATCCTGACTGTCTTGGAACTCACTTTGTAGACCAGGCTGGCATCGAACTCATAGAGATCTTCCTGCCTCTGCTTCCCAAGTGCTGGGATTAGAGGTGTACACCACCACTGCCTGGCCTTACTGTTTATTTTTCATTGCTGCTTATCGTAATCCTGAAGGATGCATCTCAAATGCTAAAATTCTGAATATTGAAAAACCCAAAGATTATTATGGGTCAACTCTGAAACCCTCAAACTGAACAGGGTATATAGAGAGCACTTGCCTAGCATGCATGGGTTCAATGACCAGTAGCTCTGAATTCACAATTCTGGAATTGTGTTGAATTGTGACATGTTGAAAAGGGAGGCTGTATATGAGGACTAGAAGGCTGAATTATGGGGAGAAATTGGTGCATTTTGATTGGCTGTTTGTTGGTGAGGGTCTTTCCAGAGGTGATCAGTGTGTGAGTTGAGTGGCCAGGTGGGAGGGGTCTCTTTTGCAGCTGTTTCTGAAAGGCAATGTTCCTGAGAGCAGGACACTGTCCAACTGCATTAGCAAAGATCACCCTTTGTGGAGATACACACACACACACACACACACACACACACACACACACACACACACACACACACACCAGGGCTGTGGCATGTACTTCAGGCTAGCCTTCATCTGTGATTTTGTTATCTCAACCTCCTCCTCGTGCTTGGATAGTCCAAACTCATTTTTTTTTTTATCTGAAAGACAGATGGACCACCATGCTCTCCAGTTATTAAAAACAAACCAAACGAAAACAAAACAAAACAAAAAAACCCAATAAAATCAGAAACATCTGCTAGTGGACAAGCCCAGTTGGCTTAAAAAAATTTATTTTTGTGATGTGTGTGTGTTGGGAGGAGGATACAACAATGTGTGTGGAGGCAAGAGGGTAACTTTGAGGAATCAGTTCTCTCTTTCCACCTTTAGGTGGGTCCCAGGATTTGAACTCAGGTTGTCAGGCTTGTAATGCAAGCAAGCAACTTTACCAGCTGAGCCATCCTGCTGGCTTTGAGCTGATCCTGAGAGACTATGGAAGGAAAACAGGAAGAAACATCAGTTCTACCCATCCCCAATCCTGCTGCCAGTATACCTCAGTGCAGCCCTACACTTTTTATCAGATTTCATTCTGCTTATAAAGGACCACTTTCAAAAATCCTTTATGTCTTCTCTGGGGAGATCTATTGCCTACAGTGCTTTATTTATTTTTTTAATTTTTATTAAGAAACATTATTTTTTAAATGTGGTCAGCCAAAACCATTTTATTTCCTAATTTACCCATGATGTTCAGGTTAATAGTCAAGCCAATTAACACATGACCAAAATTTGAGCACAGGACTGAATGAACATACCAGCTCGGAAGACAGCATAAGATTTAAATCTCAGTTGTTCATATCCTAGCTGCAGACTTATTGGAGGTTACTCCGGGTTTTTTCCCTCTGTTAAAATGGGAAGCACATAAGGTACACAGGTCTGTAAGCCTTAAATTCAATGCTAGCCAATGAAGCTTAAAAATCTCTAGTGCTCACATCAGAGAAATAAACGGGAGGCTGGAGAACTGGCTCGGAGGTTAGGAGCATTTGTTGTGAAGTCACGAGGATCCTAGCTCCAAGCCGGGCATCTCACATATACTCACAGACACACAAATAAATGAATGAACAGATCTTTTTAAAGTTAGGCCTCCTAGTTCCAGGCCAGCCTGGTCGACACAGTGAGACCTGGTTTCAAAACAATAGTAATAATAATAATTTAAAAAAGACACTAGCTTTTATTCTAATAAATAAACCACTTCAACTTGTAAGTATAAAGATGTGCAAATCATACCTCCACCTTAATTCAGAGAGGCAACAGTA
>CABHPH010147361.1:6439-18121 GCA_902168325.1 Peromyscus nudipes
TATATATATATATATATATATATATATATATATATATATATATATATGAAGAGAGCAGAGGGGAGAGGAGGTGTGGGGAGAATTTGAGGCATTTGGCACAGGACGGACACTTGTAGGTGACAGGTGCTCTTGGTATTGTCACAGCCTGGCTATGATGGGGTCTGTAGTGCCAAGGAATGGCTGCAGGGGGTGGAGGGAGGGTTCAAATGGGGCTTCTGGAAGGATGCTTGAGGACCAGAAAAAGGAGGGGCATAAACAGGAGGCTGGTTGTGGGAGAATAGGAAGGGGGCACACGTCACTTAACAGCCCTGAAAGGACACCCTAACTTGAAAGTGCCAAACCCTGAGTGTGGCTGAGGCTACTCTAACTCCCGCAGTTTGGGGCCCCAGCTTCATTTGGGTAAACGCTATTAACAGCTCAGGGTGGAACTCAGCCCTCCCCCAGAAGCTTGGTGGTGGTGTGAGGATGCCAGGTTGTGGAGCTCTAGACGATGGAAACAATGTTTTTTTCTAAATTCATGTCTGGGGACACTGTGGGGTCAGCTACACTTTCAAGGCTACTGCTATGGGTCTGAGGATTTGACACACCACCACGAGAAACATGCTCTCTCTCCCACCCAAAAAGAGTGCAACAGATCTTGGATCGAGTCTTCTGTGAATGGACAGTGGGGTTCTTCTAATGCTGGCAGGCCCAGTACCTCAGGGCCGAGTGTGCCTAGCTTGCTCCTGGGCAGCTGTGTGAGACGCTGCCATCCCAGCCTGGAGCTGACTTCCCCGTCATCTGCTCACTGGCCACATTGCCGTCGGAAGCGAGGGCTGTTTGTTTTCCCCCCAGAACAAGAATGCTCAGAAAATCGATTCTATCTCATTGACAATGCACGCTAAGTGATTGAAAGGCCATTAAACCCATTAATGGGGTGCTCTTTAAATAAAATAAGTCCCTAAAAGGGATCTTAGACTTGGCAACATCAGTAGAGCTAACAGTGCGAGGGGCCTGCCTGGAGACCCATAAATACACCAGAACAAATACCAGAGAGCGGGAGGGGCACACGCAGGGGGACGGGATCTGGAAGAGTGAGCAGCTGGGGCAGAGCGGACCAGCACTGGAAGACAGGCCTAATGGCTTTGGTTTTATTTTGGACAGGATTTACAAAACCAAGGGGATGAAGGGAAGTTTGCATCTTGATTTCAGTTATTTGGCACTGCATCCCACCAAATCTCATGCATAAAATTAATTCCCATTGTCTTGGATGGAAGTGCAGTAACGCAGGTTGGAGGTTGGCTGGCTCTGCCTGCCTGGGAAGCAGGGGAGGAAGCAGCCTCCACTGGCAAGTCTGGCGAGGCCTCCTTCTACTATCTGTCGCAAACAGGGGCTCCCAAACTTCCCTCCCTGAATAATAATAATATCAGCAGGGGCTCAGTGGATAAAGCACCTGCCAGGCAAGCTGGAGGACATGAGTTGGATGTCTAGTACCTACGCAAAAACCTAGGCCAAAGACATGGTATAGCCCTATAATATCACTGGGTAGGCAGAAACAAGAAGGTCTCTGGAATTTGCTGGATTGGTGACCTACAGTTTAGTGAGAGAGCCTGTCTCTAAAAATAAGATGGAGGGCAGGAGAGACAGCTCTACACTTAAGAAGACTCACCGCTCTTCCAGAGGACACAAGTCCAGTTTCTAACATCCATGTCGGGTGACTTGCAACTGCCTCTAACTCCAGTTCCAGGGGAATCTAATGCCTCTGGCCTCCGAGGGCACCTGCATTCACATGCACATACCCACACACAGACACACGATTGAAAAGGGATTCTGATTAAAAATAAGGTAGAAAAGTGATTGGCGAAGATACCTGATGTTGAGCTCTGGTTTACAAACACATGTATACGCATGCATCCACACACACACCACACTATCAGCAGCTAACATGAATTGATCTCACCTCCAGGTCCCAACGTTTTCCTGAGAAGGTCTGTATGTGTAAGCCCTGGTGTCTCTGTCAGCTGTGTTGGCCACTTCAGGAGACCTATGTGAGGAGCCGAGAGAGGACACAGAGTAGAGAGCAAGTGTTTGGAAGAGACAAGGAGAGAGAGGACCAGTCCTTCCTCCGACTTCTCCCCAGTGGCCTGTGGGTAGGAATGAGAGCAGGATTCCCAGTGCCCACTTTCCCAAGTGAGGCCGGTGTCTCACACACCCGGAGATGGAGGCCCTGGGGGAACTCTACAAACCTCCAACACCTGCGACACTCGTGAGGTTCTGCCACAGAACAGCTGGACTTGACCAGGTGGACCACTGGGCAGGAACGCTGCCTCTTTAAGCAGTTCCAGTTAGGTGGAGGAGGGCACAGTAACTGCCACTGGTCTTTCATCCAGGGATGGGTGACAGACAGTTCACAGCTGGGAAGCAAGAGGAGTTGTAGGAAGGTTATTTTCTGGCAAATCTAGACTCTGGAGGCGTTAGCCCAGCAGATCTCCACAAAAGTATTACAAAATACATACCGGGAAACTGAGGCACAGAAGATTGCACTGAGGGTTCGCCTTCCCTGCTGAGCAGTGAGACCCCATTCTGCTCCAAGTTTCCCATGTCATCCAAGCAAAGGACGCTTGGTGTCTACCGTGAGCATGAGAAAGTGGTGTTATCACAAGGCTGTGTTTCTCATTATGGTCCCACCGTACAAAGCTGACCTCATTCTGCCTTTCCTTCCTTTGTTTATTCAATGGTCGTGTGCTGGGAGCCAATGATGTACCAGGAACAAGACCAAAAAGGTACAATTTCAGTTCTCCCAGGGCTTGGAGCCTGGCGGAGGCACACAAAGGAACGGGTCATTTCTTTCAGAGATGTTTTTATTTGAAAATATCCTGAACCTATTTCCTGGTTGAATGGATGGGCAAATTGCAGGACATCCATACAGGGCGATACTACTCAATGACAGAAAGGAGTGAACTATGATTTGCAGAGCAGCATGGGGACACCTCAGTCACAGCACACAGAGTGTAAGGTGCTGGGCACCAACATCCTGTGAGTCAGTTGTCTTCTTGCTGCAACAAAACATGTAACCAAGGCAACATCTTTGAATCCCACTCAATCATACTTCTAGGTCTCGTTGTTTTTTCTCAGAAGCTGTCAACATATCTAGAAATCAACTTATTTTTAAAAAAACTTGTCCTTTCAAATGAGCCCAGACTTTTCAGTCCCTTCCCTACACTATGAAAAACCTTGTGGCTGGGTGTCTCAGACAGCAAGCAGTTTTGCTCTGTCAGCTCTGTGGCTTTGTGCATGTTCTCACCTACCCCCTGACTCAACTTCCCTTCGCACCCCTTCAACTGAGCCAAAGCCCAGACTTCCATCCTCTCACAGATGAGCTAACAGAGCACACAGCGTCTGCCAAATTGTATTGCCATGGCGGATGGTTTGGTGGGCGAGGCAGAAGCGTGGCACGTGTCAAAGGACCCTCTTTGGGTTCCTGGAGTCGGCGAGAGACAGCAGGCACCGAAAAAGGGGCAGACAGACACCAGCCAGAGTCCGGCAAGGCTGTGGAAGGTGTGGAGCGGCTCCTTTAAACGGAGCGGAAGGTTTGTGTGTCCTGTCCTGTGTCCTCCCCCTTCCCCTGTAAAGATGGCGCCAGTCGTTCCTTGAAATGCAGAGTGAACAGACGATCAATAGCTCCTTGCTTCTGGCCAGGGTGTGGTAACGGCTAGGCCATTAGTACACCGTTGGGCACTTTCCACGGACATGTGTTTCCCCGAAGCCACGACAGCATTTCCGAAGCACTTGGCTTCCTCTCCTACCTAGCCTGCACAGCCTCCGGGAGGAGGCTCCAGCTCTCTGTGCTTATGAAGAAGGTAATGCATGTCAAATTGCCTTGGCTCACCCAGGCAATTGTGCACCTTTGAAAGGTGCAGGGAAATGTCTCTCTGTGGTCAGATTGGTCCATCACACACATCTGTTCTCTTGACCAAACTCCAGCAATCTGCCCTCACTTCACTGCAGACTCCACAACCTGCTGCTGGCTGGAGTCCCAGGCCTGGGCAGGAGACTGTACAAAGTCAGTAGACCGGAGTCCTGCTGTCCCCGGGCATTGAGAGCAGCAGTCAACGAGTCAGCATCCATGGGTCCCCACAGCATGAGGGTGTCCCCAAGAAACCTGCAAGGAATTCTGAAGAGATGCAAAGGAAAAGGGGAGGAAGGTAGAGGATTTGCCTGTGGAAAAAGTACTCTCAGCCCTTCAGGGGGGTGCTGAGAGGGAACTGTAGCCAGGATCCCCATAGCTTCCGGAAGGGGATCTCAGGAGGGGCCTCTCCTCTCCTCTCCTCTCCTCCCCTCTCCTCTCCTCCCCTCCCCTCTCCTCTCCTCCCTTCTTCTCTCCTCCCCTCCCCTCTCCCCCTTTTTTCTTTTCTGCTTACCCCTCTTCCCTCCCTCTTTGGTTTTATAAAACAGAGACGTATTGTGAAGCCCAAACCCCAAGCTGGCCTCAAACTCCTAGTACAGCTTTCTTAGCTTCCCGAGTGATTACAGTACATTACCACACTTAGCTCTTGATTTCAATTTTGTGTCTTTGTGTGTGCACATGTGTGCAAAGGCATGTATGTAGGCAAGAGGTCCTAAGAGGCCACCTTGTTTTTTGTTTTTCTATTATTATTATTATTATTATTATTATTATTATTATTATTTGTAAACAGAGGCGGAGTTTTTCTGTCTTGACCTCTTGCTCCTAAATAATCACTCAAGGCTTAATATTATACAGCAGTTGTGTGTGTGTGTGTGTGTGTGTGTGTGTGTGTGTGTGTGTGTGTAGACCAGAAGTCAGTATTAGGTATCTTTTTGTATCTCTCCCTAGCTTGCTTTTTGAGACAGTGTCTCTCATTGGACCAGGAGCTCACCAACTGGTTAGACTGGTTAGACTAGTTAGTGAGCTTCCAGGGATCTGGCTGTCTATGCCCCTCTCCAGGCGAAGGCTTATAGGCATCGACCACCACACCTGCTTTTCCCCCTAGTGTTGGAGATCCAATCTCAAGTCCACATGCTTGCCCTGGAGGTACTGGACCGACTGAGCCCTCCCTCGTGTTGGGATAGGATGTCTCATTGGTATGGAGCTCACTGAGTAGGCTAGACTAGCTGGTCAGTGAGTCCTGGGGACCTTCCTTTTTCTGCTTCCACAGGGCTGGGATTACAAATGCACACCACCACATCCAGCCTTTTCATGTGAGATCAAACTCAGGTTCCTCATGCTTGTGTGCTTCACCCACTAGCTGTCTCACCAGCCCCTTGATTTTAATTTTTATCTGGAAGGCTAGATAAACATTTGTTTTCTTCCTACTTTCTGTGATCTTCATGCATGGCTTTTTTTTTTTTTTAAATGCATGGCTTTTGTACCTGAGCAAATGTCTGCAAATAAGGTACAGCCATGACTTGGCCAAGTGAAGGCCGGATGCCTTCAGGAAGGTGCTGTGTCCAAAGACCTCCAACTGCTTGCCCCCACCACATCAAGACTTCTCAGGGCCCCACCATCTTGCCCTTCATGGTTCACCAGGGTATGATGAGCCCTCCTCCCGGATGCTCTACTGTTGCACGAGTCTTGAAAGGTCTTATTAATATAAGCAAACCTGGTGCCAGGTATTGGGGTGAATGCTGGAAGATCAGAGGAGCAGAACAAGCCACAGCCACCTCACCTCACCAGTTCCTCAGCTGATCTTGTTTCCTCAGACTGGAAGCCTCTGAGTCCTCACCTGAATGGATCTCAGCTGAACTGCTGCTAAAAGCCTAAAAGCTTAACCAGGCTCTAGTTCTGGTCCTCACGCCTTATATACCTTTCTGCTTTCTGCCACCACTTCCTGGGATTAAAGGCATGTGTCACCATGCCTGGCTGTTTCCAGTGTGACTTTGAACTCACAGAGATCCAGGCAGATCTCTGCCTTTGGAATGCTAGGATTAAAGGTGTGTGTGTCACCATTTTCTGGCCTCTATGTCTGTCTAGTGGCTGTTCTGTTCTCTGACCCCAGATAAGTTTATTAGGATGCACACTATCACCACACTCTACCACTGTCTACACTAGCAGAGGTAGGTGCTGGTGCCTTGAGAAAAAAGTCTGGCCACGGCATGCCTTTGTTGTCCTTTCCACTGGCTCTCTGCCTGTTCTAGTCTCTTTTCTCGGTTGCTGTGATAAAACACTGACCAAAACCAGCTTGGAGGAGGAAGGGATTTGTTTGGTTTCCATGTCCCAGACTTAGTCCATCATCATCTAGGGAAGCCAAGGCAGGAACTCAAGGCAGGAACTCAGAAGCAGGAACTGATGCAGACACTATGAAGGGATGCTACGAACTGGCTTGCTCACCATGCTTTCTTATAGCTCCCAGGACCACCTGCCCAGGGGTGTTACCACCCACATGGGCCAAGCCATTCTACATCAATAATTAATCAAGAAAATGGTGAAGGCAATCCCTCAGTTGAGGTTCACTCTTCCTAGGTGATGCCGGCTTGTGTTATATTGACAAAATGAACCAACATACTGCCTGATAGAGAATAAAGTCAACTGTCTTACAGTGGTCGTGGCAGTCATGGTTTAGCTCACTTGATTCTCAGATCTGCCCTAGGAGGCAGCACAGCTACCATCTACTAGAAGGAGCCTGCCTCAAGGTCACACCACTCTTAAAGGGCGTGTGATGGTTTGAACGTGAATTGTCCCCCACGGGCTCTTGTGTGGAGTGTCACAGTTACTGCCGATGGTGCTATTTTGGGAGATTCTGGAAACTTTAGTAGGTGAGGCTTTGCTGCTGGAGGAAGTAGGTCACAGGAAATTTTTTACATGGTTCCTAGTCCCTTCTCTGCCCTCTCTGCTTCATTTCTGCCACGAGGTGGAGAACTCATCTGCTTCACACCCCGCCACCATGGTGTTCTGTCCGACCACAGGGGGCCAAGAACCCACAGACTAAACCCTCTGAGGCCATGAGCCCGAACAAAGCCTTCCTCTCTCGGGTTAAATCTGTCAGGTACTTTGTCAAAGCAACAAGCGAAGTACCTGACACTATTTGGACTTGAACACTATCTCACTGTGGTCCCCGAGTCTCCGTAAGGCTTGCATTTCTGCGACAATACGTCAATCATAAGACGTGGATAAAAGACACCCTTGCTAGTTGTGAAGTCATTACTGGTAAACTGGGACTGTAGTTCTCATGACCATCCAAACCACTTGTGTAACACTTGGGCTGTTTGGGAAGATCATGGAACCTTTAGGAGGAAGCGTGTCACTCGGGCGGAGGGTGAGCCTTGAGGGTTTATAGGTGGGCCCCGCCTCCTGTTCTCTATCTGCAAATGCAGTGTGACAGGCTGGGCTAACGCTCTTGCCGCCATGCCTTCCCTATCTTAAGGGACTGTATTCCTTATGGAATAGTGAGCCAAGATGAGCCCTTTCTCCCTCAAGTCGCTTTTGTCATGGTATTCCATCTGTGGTGGTTTGAGTAGGAGTGGCCTCCACAGACTCCTGTGTGTGAGTGCTTGGCCTAGAGAGAAGAGCACTACTAGGAGTGTGGCCTTGCTGGAGCAGGTGTCAGGAAGTGCGACCATGAGCAGGTGGCCTTGTTGGAGGAAGTGTATAACTGTGGGGGCGGGCTTTGAGGTCTCATATGCTCAAGCTACATCCAGTGTGGTGGTACACAGTCCCCTTCTGCTGCCTGTGGATCAAGATGTAGAACTCTCAGCTCCTTCTCCAGCACCATGTCAGCCACTGTGTCCTGCTGTGATGATAATGGCCTAAACCTCTGAAACTGTAAGCCTGCCCCAATGAAATGTTTTCCTTTATAAGAGTTGCCGTGGTCATGGTGTCTCTTCACAGCAATAGAAACCCTGACTAAGACACCATCAAAGCAACGCAACAAACACACCATCCATATCCATTCCTTCTCCTCCCCCTTCCCTCTCTCTTCTCCTCTCCTTTTTCTCTTCTGTTCTCAACCCGCCTTCCAGCTCCCTCCCGTTACTCTCCTTTCTTCTCCTCTCCTCACCACCACGACATACATTTTTCTCTACCAGGCAATATACCTTTCCCAGTGATCACTGCAGTTAGGTGTGGCCAGGAAACAAAGTCCTGGCACGTAAAGTATGTGGGAGTGTTGTGATGTGCTCGGAGATGTGCTTGCTCTGATTCCTGTCCACTGTGTCTCCTGTCCCTCGTCTCTTTCTTCCCGACTCCTTGATCCTACTGCATGGAAAGTGCATGTAACGGCTGCCCTCTTGGATCAGGACAGCAAGAGTCACTCCCTGCATGGAGCCTGGGTCCCTGAGGACTCCATGGAGCAGAACTGTCTTCCCCACTGAAATGCTCCCCTGGGATCTTCCTGAGAAACAAATGAAGTTGTATTTTCCTTACTACACTGTTACTGCAGTAAGTCAGAGGTATTCATTGATATCAGCTAAATTTAATCCCAACATACCCTAAGATGTCTAGTTGGAACCCACACATGCTGGAGGTATCGCACAAAGTTCTCGAAGTAGGTGGAGTCTGCAGCATTGCAAACCGTAAAGCGCGGATGACGTGGCTCAGATCATTTTGCAACAGCTTAAACACGACTCGAGTTTTGTTGACAGAAAATAAAAGTAAAAAAGACTGTGCTGAAGAAAGGAGATGGGCTGAGTTTTCAGCGTGTCAGGGAGAGGAGATAGGCGAGTGCCAGCATTCTGTTGTGTCAGGGTCACACACCTCTAATCACTTACGGGGGAGTTTACTCTCAGTCCGAATGTTCTACCTCATTCCTAGAAAAAGACTTCGTATTCACAGCCCTTTCCCATGTGACACTGGCAGTGGCTCCGTTAGCGGAACACTAACCTCTCCCTTTGGACACTGAGGAGAGCCCTATGACTTGTTTGGCCGATAGGATGTTCGTGGCTGTGACACAGGTCAAGGCTCTAATGGGACCTGAGATTTGCCCGCCCTTTTACTCTTCTGCCATCCACCATGAGAAGGAAAAGGCCTTCAAAACAATGCCTTCACATGAAAACACAATTTTAATCTGGATATGCTCCACAAACCATCTCAGAGATTCTTTTTTTTAAGATATTACTTTCTGTTTTGTTTTGTTTTAAGATTTATTTATTTATTATGTGTACAATGTTCTGCCTGTATATATGCCTGCAGACCAGAAGAGGGCACCGGATCTCATTACAGAGGGTTGTGAGCCACCATGTGGGTGCTGGGAATTGAACTCAGGACCTCTGGAAGAGCAGCCAGTGCTCTTAACCTCTGAGTCATCTCTCCAGTCCCACAGAGATTCTTTTAAAATGATTAGAAGCAATTGTATTTGGATATAATTCAATATATACAACTTACCCACCTACATTATACAATCAGTATGCCTTTGTATAGTCAAAGAGCCATGCAGCATCACATGTCTAGGATATTTTTATCACCTCCAAAAGAAACTCCTGTGGTGATATTGTGTCCCCCAGTACATTGTGCACCCTAATAAACTTACCTGGGGTCAGAGAACAGAACAGCCACTAGATAGACATAGAGGCCAGAAAATGGTGGCACACACACCTTTAATCCTATCACTCAGGAGGCAGAGATCCATCTGGATCTCTGTGACTTCAAGGCCACACTGGAAACAGAGCCAGGCATGGTGGCATACATCTTTAATCCCAGGACTTGAGATCTCTTGTCTTGCTTGGGAAAGACACACACCTTTAATCCCAGGAAGTGATGGCAGGAAGTAGAAAAGTATATAAGGTGTGAGAACCAGGGACTAGAGGCTTTTAAGCTTTTAGACTTTTAGCAGCAGTTCAGCTGAGATCCATTCGGATGAGGACTCAGAGGCTTTCAGTCTGAGGAAACAAGATCAGCTGAGGAGTTGGCGAGGTGAGGTTGGTTGTGGCTTGTTCTGCTTCTCTGATCTTTCAGAATTCATCCCAATACCTGGCTCCTGGGTTTTTTTTAATTCATAAGACTGTTTAGCAATTAATATTACAAACTCCATACCTTTTAGCATCTAATTCCTACTCCCCAACTCCCCCTGCCTCGTAACTAGACGAGTACTCACCTACTTTCCGCTCTACAGCTGTACCTATTTTCAACCGTTCATATCAAAAGAATCACTTGTTATAATCTACTTTCATCCATGTTGCAGTATTTATCAGGACATTATTCCTTTTTATTGTCAAATCATATTACACTGGATGAATAGACCACATTTTATTTATGTATCCATCAGCTATTGAAGTCAGTAATAGTTTTGATAATCATAGAAATGCATGGGAAAAAAGTGGGCTTCACCTCATTTTTAAGTGACTTTACAATGACGTTAGGTTAGCATATTGACTTTATTGACACATGACTGTTTTATGCACACATTAGTTCCATTTCTCACAGTAAGTGAATAGCTCAGCAGATTAGTTCTAGACTAGCCTCTCTGAGACTTACTGCCATGGAACAATGCCCTCATGCAGCCAACTCTTGGTCATGGAGAAAAGGACGCTTCTCTTGACATGAATGAAGAACTGAGGCCAGAGTTGAGAGGAGCGAATTTGCAGGAAGAGGTTACCTTCAGCCTGGGAGAACAGAAGGTCTTTTAAGCTTCAGGTTGTGGTTTTTATATGGACTTGACATTCTAGATGGCTCCTAGGGACTGAATAGTTCTTTCCTTGAAGAACAGATAATGAGGTAATGTATCTACCGGGTTCACTGAGTGTTATGACGGCCCACTCTACATTTGCCGTGGATATAACTGTCAGTTCTTCTTTTTGTCTATGTTCTTCAGTCTCTTTAGTTTAATCAAGCTGCAGTATAGTTGGAATTTGTTTGGACCACCAGCTCCCAAAAAATGACATGGAGACTTCTTATTAATTATGAAAGCTTGACCTTAGCTTAGGCTTGTTCCCAACTAGCTCTTATAACTTAAATTATCCATTTATATTAATCTACATTCTGCCATGTGGCTCGTTACCTCTCCTCCATACTGTCTCACTGGCAAATTCTCTGCCTCTCTTCTTCCCAGAGTTCCATCTCTTCCCAGAGGTCCTGCCTAGCCTTTCCTGCCTAGCTCTTGGCCATTCAGCTCTTTATTAAACCAATCAGAAGGTGCCTTGGCAGAGACACATCATCACAGTGGACAAAAAGATTATCCCACAACACTACAGGTTCATTAGTTTCCAGGTTCAGGTACAGTTGTATGCATGCTCACATCGTAATAAGGAGCTCTCTCCTGTAGAGAAGATGCCACAGTGAAAGGGGTCTGTGGAGTCCTACCAAGTCGGAAACGCAATGGAGACAGAGCAATTTTCTTTTTCTTTTTCTTTTTTAAGTTTATTTTTCTCTCATACGTTACAACCCGAATGCAGTTTCCCCTTCCTCCAGCCCTCCCAGTCACCCCCCTCCCCCAGACCCACTCCTCCTCCGTTTCCCTTGGGTTGCCTCGTCCAGCCTTGATATGAAAGTGTGTGCCTAGTCTTATTGCAGTTTATTAAGACAGAGCAATTTCCTATGGGGCGGTGACAGTTGACTTTGGGGCTGGAGCCATGTCTCTCAGTGTACACTTTAAAAAGACAGCAGCAGATTGTCCCATTTTTTCTTTATATGAATCTCAATGCTTAATTTAGCCCCAAAGTCAGTTATTATAAAGAACAAGAGGATTTTAGATCAAGAAGGGATGTGGATTTAGAAAAGATACCAAAAAAAAAAAAACCTGCATGAAAAAAAAA